>VZTL01032354.1:5122-28018 GCA_013400535.1 Scopus umbretta
CAGGTATCAAAGTGAAAATGTCAAGTCTCTCGAACCACACCCATTACAGTAAAATCTCAGACCAGTTGAAGACAATGGCGCTTTGCTATTGGCATTAAATGAATCTGGTCTCACCCATCCATGATCAAAAAAGACAGAGTGTCATTTCAAAATCGCAGTCACTTTCCTCTCAACTTTCACAGTATTTTCAGGTTTTATTTCCCTTGTTTATTCTTATACTGCAGTCAATTAGCATCTATAACATAGCTAGCTGAGCAGATCTGAGCAGTGTTAGCATGAAGAAGTCTTTAAAATCACTGTTCTTTACTAGTTATTTTGATGAAAAGAGGGAATATTTACCAGCAACTATGAAGCATGAAGTTTAAGGAAACAGTAGCAGCTTGTAGGAGGATTTGCTAATGCAGTTTATTGCTGTTACTTCTCACATCTGAAAAGATAATGCCTCTGAAGTCTCCAATGAAAATGCAAATATATATTCTTGGGAGACAGTACAAAGCCAAAGGCAAGTCACAAAGGCAGATAACTCAGTCTTAAGGATTTCATCACAAATAAATCCACTGATGTCTCAACAGTTGTGTCACACTACTATACATGTAAAATCAGCATCTAATTGTCCAGTGCTGCTGGAAAAAGCGATGGTGGAAAGACACAAAGTTTTTCACGGCATGAGTCTTCTCCATAAATGTGTGCATGAAACCAAAAGATGAAATCCCCTATAAGAAGTCACAATACTACCTACCAGGCAGTGACAACCTCTCAGTGGTCACAATAGGTATGCTTGCTGCAACAACTAGACGGAAAGAAAAGGCATCCACGCTTGAGTGATTCTGCAGAGAAATGTGCCTACACCTAACACAATGAGAAAACTGTTCAAGAATAGCTAATTTGTGTGAAACTACGACCACAGTAATGCTGTTAGAAGCAGTGAAAACTGTGAAAATCCTCTGAATTAAGTGTTGACTGAGCAAGTTAAAGCTTTAGGTAGGCATCTCTCAACCCATCCACCCACCCACATACCCGGGGGTTGGTGTCCATGTGATAAATTGCATTTAACACACACCTGCACTCTGCCTACTAATCCATCCTCACCTTGGCTACTTCTAGCATTACAAATCTCTGAGGCACTTAAAACAGCCACCTTCTGTGAGGAAGAATTTCTCCTCAAAAGTGTATTGGCGAGAAGCCAGGAAAGATTTACTTTCAAGTATACTGCAGTTCAGCCTAATTAGAAATGGGATCTTTAAATTCTTAGAAAAATAGTTTTCTATGGATTTTCAGGATTATTACTATTTCTAGGAGATGGAAATCCAGGATTTCTAACAGTAAAAATCATAGGTTAACTAAGCTGTAAGCGATTCAGAGACCCATATACACATACACAGGTGAGGACGGGGTTAGGTGGTGAAGCTCTATAGGTACTGGCAAAGACATACACAGCTACTCTTGGTTCACCTACAGGCAAGACCACTGTTTCCTCAAGCTGCATTGACCCATCACACGACTGCCCCCCTCACAGCTAACAGTCCATTACAAAGCACCTTGCCAACCACCAGCTGCATGGAAAATTGAAGCCTCAACAGGGGGAACAGGCCCTTCAGTTCTTGCGTATCAAGAAAACCCAGAGCGTTTTAAAGGTACAAATTAAAGATGCAATAAATTTATGGAAGCAATGCTAAATTTTTCCTCAACATACCGCAGGTAGTCTGTATTTCATGACAGGACGACTTAGAGAGAATCCAATACTTATTTCTTGTCTCCAAACTACATGCTCTGTGGCAGCATGAAGAAGTGCCTGGAGCAATATCAGAGGTCCACAGAGACCTCCACTCAGGCCCAGAGTGCTCAGGATGCACCTCCTCCAGCAGGCAGGAAAAATTTCTGCCTCAAGATGAGAGAAAGAAGGATTTTGTGTGAAGGCCAGTTTATTATTATTATTTGAACTCCGTCTGGGCACCAGGACTGGACCTTGAATAAATTGTGCCAGGATATATGCTGAAAGTTAGCTTCCCTAGCAGCTCTGCACAAACAGAAATCAGCAGGAGTCCAGCATGTAGAGTGGCTTCTGAATCGGGTCATTAATCTGTACAAGCTGAAAAACCTACCCAACAAACACATTAGCAGTCATCGCACTCCGGGTTACAAGACTGAAATATCATGCAAATTGATGCACATCTCATGCCTCCTCGAGTCACGGAGGAAGGCAGAAGCAGCTGACAGGGGAGAGCACCAAAAGCTACGGATCTGTGCTCTTGGTGAGGAACAATGGAACAGAACAGATTTATTTAGTCACTATGATGATGACGTGGTATTATTTCTTCTGCAGCAGCATGCAAAGTCTTCAGAGATGGTCAAATCCTGAAATGGCTTGGCTTTAGAAACATGGTTGCCACACAAATGTTTGCCATCTTGAAACAAGCACACAAAACCATGAGGGCAGAAGACGATTCAAGGTTTTAAGTACACAGAGTCACATAGATTCACCACAAGCATCTTTTTTCCATCCACTTGTTTGATGATTTATCAATAAACTAAGCAATCTCCACCTGCTGTCCAGTCAATAGCTGATTAGTTGGATGATTCCCTCCAAGTCTTTTGGGAGGACAGTCTTGAGTTCTTGATTTCAAGGACAGAGCAACAGTTTTTCAGAGTTATACAGGATGCTATTCCTTAATAACGATATAAATAAAGCAGAGTTAAGACACCTTTCCATTTTGATGCTACTGTAAAATGTAGAAGAAGCTTTACTTTGGGCTCAAACCAGAAACCATTGGTTCCTTTTTTTTTTTTTTTTTTTAATTAAAATACTGGTAATACTGCAGGCATGAAAGGATTTCACTTTTGTAGTCCCTAGATAAAAACCTAATGCTCTCTTTAAAGCAACCACAAACAGGACAGAAAGACATATCTCTCGAAGACCATTTCTATCATGAAAACACCAACCCAGAAAAGAACCATGTATGAGGCAAGTTATGAAAGCCAGAACAGCCCTGCATTAATCATCTAAATGCATGACTATATAACCAACAAACAAGATCTGAGTTGATGCTGGCTGTGAAATCTTTAGGAGATGCAGAAAGTAACGGGGACTAAGAAGAGCAAAAGGGAGAAGAGCTCAGGGGCGGGAAGAAGGGATGGCTGAGCAATGCACTTGCTCCCTTGCTTCCCTGTCCCATTTTGCATAGACAAATTTGCACAGTTACAACTCTTAAGTGCACATTATACTTAGACCCTTTTGCATTGACATGACTCTAAAGACCTTCCGGTGGATGTAAAATACTACACTACTACTTAGAAGCATTTCTCCGCTACCAGCTGGTGTAAAAGGGCCCTTGTACAGGTAGGAATCTGACTTTGTATCTCTAGCTTTAGAAGTTACTTAGCTGTGGCTTTTGTTTCCCTGTGTACAATAAAAACATGAAGAGAAGGCTTGTTAGGAGTGTGTGTTCAAGGAAAAAAACTACCTAAATTTTTAGATACATATATATTGAAATACACAAATTATATAAATTTATAAACACAAATACATATAAATATATATGAATACATATGTAACTGGCATGTACACACACACACACATATATATAAAAATATAAAACTTCTTGAGAACACAAACTGACAAGTGTGGGTACTGGGACTACTCTTACTCTCACCAGATTCCCAGAAACAATCCTTTAAGTAATGGTAGTGCAAGTTGTGCTTCACGCTGGAGAACAGTCAGTGAACAAAAGTCTGGACTGTTTCAAGTGAGCCTGAAAGATGCTTATTCACCAGAGTTTGCATCTGTTGCAAACGGCTCATTTAATTCATCCTCAGAGGCATTCGCTCTCCACTTTCCAACCTTAGAAAGCAGTAACCTAGCTAAAGAGGTTAGACAGAGTATCATCAGTTCAGATCAAAAAGATGCCAATGAACAGCTGAGACTTAAATTTATGCCCAGCGCATTTACACAGACATGAAAATGAATACTAGGTGCACTCAGTTTCAGCTATGTTATGCATTTTTGCTTGTTCTTACAGAATTTCTGGAAGATAAATATTAAATAAAAAGCCTGAAATTAAAATCAGCCAGGGAAAAATTAATCTAGCTGCCAAGAAGAACAGATTCAGGTTCCATGACAAACACAGATACATATTCAAAATTAACTTTAAAAATGCTTCTACATTCAACCAACGTGCTATAAAATGACAAATGTATATATTATATGCACCAATTATAAAACATTGCAGCGAGGATTAACTACATGCACAGATCTTATGAGTACCCTGGGAGCAGGATAGTGGACTAAATAAAGTCAAGCAATCTTGAAATCCACAGATATTACATTTTCCCTGTATTACAAGGGGGAGGGAGATGTTCAGAGGTTTTTGGATTTTTTTCCTGAATGAGAGAGACAAAAAACAAGGCAGCTACTTGAAGTATGAGTAGGTTTAGTCTAGATGCAGAAAAATTTACTGAAAAATTAAACCTACCTAAATCCTGCAACATCTGCTTTTGTCAGAGACTCACCTATTTCCAGAAAGATGACAACTGCTTATAAATCCATTTTCACCAGAAAATTTTAAATATCCTTTGGATATGCAATGCTCAATATTCAATATTTGCCACCAGCAGACACTGTTGTTAAACAAAACGGGAAGCAGCCTTCGAAAGCATCCAGATAGAAAAGCGAATCCTAGTCTCCCTGTAAATCCTGCAAAAATACATCTCGTTCACTTGTGTGGATCTCTTTATTGCAGTTGACATGGGCTTGCCCAGGGGACTAACTTGTTGTTCCATAAAGATCCTTAAATAGGCACTACTGATGAAACATTTAATCCAAGCCCTGGTATCAAATGGCTGCTATTGCCAGTGACAGTGATAGAAAAATCTATTTGCCAATTAAATAACTGCATGCAAAGCTATGACTGTTTATTATGCCTTTTAACATAGTTCAGCTGGTTTGGATCATATCCAGTGAGCTTCATATTTTAAAAAAATTGCATTCCATATAAGTACCATGCTTTAAGCCTTCGTTTTTTAAATACACCTTTTCACACACGTTCTTACGAAGTGTTTGCTTGGGCAAGGGACTACATTTTACACACAAATGCCACTTACGTCATCCAACTATACATATATATGGCTTTGGAACTCTTTCTGTTGATAATGAAATTATGATTTATACTTTGAATATAAGACTGTAGTTTAGTTGTTGAAAAAACACTTTAAAAACTTGCTGTGTTTACTTTAAATATGAAGGACGTATAAAGGCTATTCATTTTTTGTAAAACTAAGGGAATACATCTTGATCCCATGAGTCTAATAAAACTCTGCATAAGCATAACAATAAGGAAAGTGAAGATGAATAGTTGTGAAGAACACTTAAGCCTGGACTTCATTTTACTTGGACTTCCACCATGCCAGGAAACAAGAAAACAAGTGAAGTAATTAAGAGGGTTTTAAGATTAGAGGCAGTGCTACATCCACATGTGGAACACTATTAAAACAGGACGTGGTACTCGGTTTGACAAGGCTGTAATTTAACAAAGCACATCAGGGTATAAGTTGCAGCTCAGAGAAGCCATCTCCACTGAGAGCAACTTAAACATATGCTTAACCTGAAATAATCAGATCTTAACATGCTTTATGTCAAGCATGAATACACTTCTTTGGGACATAGACTGTATTTTGGTTTCCCTTTAGTATGTGAGGAAAAATAAAAATGAAGTCATGCTAATATGCACAACAGTACTGAATTAATAAGGGATAAAAATACTGGTAATTGCAGACCACACAGCTGAAATGAAACCTTTTCCATAAATAGTGAAAAAGACAGAACAAGGTGGGGTTTCTTCTTCTAATCACAGGAGAGTTTGTTTTTTCCCTTGACCTTAAAAAAAAAATACCAAATGTAAGTTAGTCTCTTCCCCCGTGACCATAAATTTAATATAAGTTAATAAAAAATATACTTAATGTTTCAGAATGAACATTGATTCTTCTGCATTTTCTATTAAGATTTACGTTACTGCTTGCAATGCCATTTTAAACTTTGTAACTACCTTGTCAGGATGAGTTGTAGTTTTCACTGTACCAATTTCTGGAGAAAATGTTTCCATCTTAATTTATCAGATTATCAAAAAAGCAGATTATAATTTATGGAAAGCATTATTTCCATTTTTGTATTTAAGCATTATTCATGGAAATTATTTATGGAATTTAGTTACCTTTTTAAAGCACACAGGCTGAAGGCATTGGGTAGGATGCTTCACTTGAAGAGTTTTTGTGAGGTAAAATAACTGATTTAAGTATGCTGCTGTTCATGAGAAAACTAACTGCAGCATTACCTTTGACTGCATTAAATTCAGCCCCTAAAGTAAAAAAAAAAAAAAAAGTTTGTCTAGTAAATAAAGTTAATGTTGTTATGTCATATTACAAGACGTCTCTTCCCATACTTTATGGCTATTTGTATGGGAAAAGGTCCAGACTCTCAGTGCTTAAAAACTTAAAGATGCATTTGAGCATCTTTACCTCCTTTATTTTTCCCTTCTGGGCAGAATTTTTTAATCACAAAAATACCTCCAGAAATTTTTAATCACAAAAGTCCATCTCATATCCAGCTCAGTTAGACTCAAATCCTAGCACAATCACTTTGTTGTAAAAATACCTTCTGCCCAGTCACAACTGGAAGCCCTTAGATTTGCATCTGAACAGCAGATGTTTGTGAAGGATACAAGGAGATAGCAGGACCTGCAGAAACACTGAGACCCCCCAGGCCTGAAAACATGTTTTTTGGGGGTTCATAGTAAGCACGAGTGCCACCTGCAAGAGCTTGCGGGTGCTCTCAGGTAAGCACGGGCTTCCTCGCCTGCGCTGGGTCGCAGCCAGAAGGCTAGGTGCCACAAGCTGCAGGAAAAGAAACCTGTTTGCTAACTTTCCTAAAAGTTTTTTTTTTTTTTAATAGTTTTGAACGAGACATTTTTGTGATAAGTATTCATCAAAAGCTCCCTAAAACAGTTTAGATTTTTTAGCACACTTCTTTAATGGGCTCAGCTCTGACATGCATTCAGCAAACACTTTTGGCATTTCTTATCTGTTGCTTTAAAAGTTTCTCTTACAAATCAACAGCAGCAATTAAATCTTTTATTTCTTTCTCCTAGGATTATGATCTCTAACATCTACAGTTATACTCATTTATTAGTGTATAAAATATCTTTTAAAGTGCCAAATCTATCCAAATAAATATACTTCAATGCAATCAGCAATGCATAAACTATTCTTTTTTTTTTTTTTTGATGTATCACAATGAATACATTGGCTTTAACATCTATTCTCTTGATCAGTCATTTTGAGGTGGTCCACTTTTGTTTTCCTGACTTTCACAAACATGCTTGCAGCCAGTAAGAGACTCTTCACTATGATTAATGGCCTCCCATTGGGTATACAGAAAATTTCCCAGCCTGGTTCCCTTGAGAATGCTCCACTACATGGATTTCTACGCAAAGCTAGATTAAAAGAGGAGGAGCAATAGCTATAGTCCACCTACCCCACAGCCATCAATTATATACAGTTATAAATCAAAGTTTTCAGCCAGAACAAAGCCCAGTGTGGCAAACAAACAAGGGCGTTCACAGCAAATTGTTTTGAAGCAGAATAAAACTCTTGATAGAAACAATGGGGCTAGCAAAGCCACTGTCAATATCACTATAAAGTTCCCTTGATTTATTAAGAATTAGACACAGTGTATCCAATTACTGCTGAATTAAGTTAAACAGAAAGCAGCAAGTGGAAAAATAAGCAAGGAGATGGATTTCTCTTTTTAAAAGAAAAAAGTCACGCAATTCTATATCACAGTTAATTGAAGACAGTAACGTGAATCATAAAGTATCTGTACTTTAACTCCCTATATTTGTGTTTCTTGGCTTTCAGATTTAAGTTCTCTCTTTCATGAAACACTGGTATGTCTCTCTCATCCATATTTCATCTCCGGTCTGTTTGTTTTCCCAGCTATTTCTGCTTCTATGCCATAGATGATTTTGATCGGTTTGGATATTTTTAAATACCCTTCACACACAATCTGCTTTCAAACGAGATAGTAGAAAAAACTACGAGGGGACACGGAGACAAAAGACTGTTAGCATCTTTCCTTACGTGCCTCTTCCCTTCTGGACAATGCGAATTATCTGCAAGGGGTTGGGTCCCCCTTTTTTTCAGACATTTAAAATTCTACTTTTTGATACACAGCAATTTTTGGAAAGCCAAAGAACATAGTATCAGTCAAAATGCAAGTAAGCTCCACCCAAAAAAATTCAGTTGATGTTTGCTACTGCACGTAGTCCTCACTGCAGAATATATTTCACATAGACTCTGGTTCTCTCTGAAGAAACAGATGCTTGAGGAAAATGCTCAATAATTTTCAGCAAGACTTTAAATTCCTCATATGTTTGTGAAAAATGAACTTTTTGACAACTTTGACTAAAACTGCACAGCCAAAGGCAAGAGTCTCCAGGAAAACTCTATCTTCCCATGAGACAAACCTTGTCCTACACTGCATTTTCACCAGTCCTTCCTTGTGCTACAGTCCTCTAGGTTGCAACAGGCGTCAGCACCCCAAATTCAGAGGAAGATGGAGTTTCTGTGCCAGATACTGCACCTCTGACCAAGTACGGCTGCACACAAAATATGTCCAGACCTACGTTAATGCATACACAAACTCCTGTTTTCTCTGCAAAGCTCTCTTGGAAGAGGCCCAATGCATTCAGTGGTGTAAAGGTACCATCCATTGTGGGTTGAAGGATTCCTAGGGGCTGTGTAGAAACAGACTCCCAGGACACCAAGCCCCACAACTGACAGACAGCTAGTGGTGCCAAAGCCTGTCTGCCAAACCACTCCTTCTTCATAGGAAAAGAGCTTTCCAAGGAAGAATTCCTGAAAAATTCAGAAAAGCACTGCAGTAGGATCCTTACTCTATGTGTTATCTTGCAAAATGGCCAGGCCTGATGACTAATGTGCGGCAGCTGTTGTAGGTTACTAATGCAACACACAAAATACTGGGGAGCTTAACACGACTGGTGCAGTAGGAAGACATTGGACTGTGAGAGGCCATCTCATCCCAGGACAGGATAAACAGTCCCAGCACTGATCCTGATATACATGTTCTTAAACACTTCCAGTGATGGGAAGTTCATAATCTCCAACAGCAGTCTCCTCCAGAGCTTTATTACCTGTACCATTAGAAAGGTTTTCTAACCTGTCATTACTTTCTTCTGTCTTCAAATCATTCCTGTCTTTGCAGCACTTCCACACAGAGTCCATAACGCTGGCACTTCTCTCAGAAGAAACTCAAAAGGCACGATGCACAGAACAGTAAGTATAGTACAGTATGTAAATATCCTGCCTAAGTAAAGCTAAGGGGAGAGACATGGACCATCATCTCAAGGGCTGCTGAGCAATTCCCAGTAAAAATCCAATGCATTTAAGTGTCTTTAGTGTCTTGCAGGTTTGTAACATACATATCAACAGTATTGGCTATTAACAAAACAGGCTTTTTTCTTATTCGTTTTCCTTTACAGGGATAAATGACTGGCAAATAGAGTACAGAATTGACAATGATGTCGTGAGCTCCAACCCCAGCTCTACTGCTGGCTCTGTACCACCTAATTCAAAACACCTCGTAATGAAAGTCTACATCCTTCAGCAACCAAATAAAACTGCAGATGATCAGTGTCTACAAACACGGAACCAATTAGTATGTACTTGAATTTTCTTTTATTTCTCCTAGGTGTGTTCATTGTGGATAAACCTTCTCAGTTTTCTTAATTGATCATGATTTTTCTATCAGCTTCACAGGGGCTTGCAGGTATGCATTGTTTAATGTTCATGAACATGAAAAAAAACCCACATTCACCTTTAATCATTAGGGGCTTTTTCCAGATTTTGTGAATCTGGAGATGAAATAAAGATGTTCATACATGAGGGTTTTTAAAGGTACTTTCCTAGTGTTATACAACATATCCTCCTAGGAACCTACAAGATTTTCTTGACAGGACTGTCTTCAAACAGGAATAACAAAATTTGGTATCCACAGGTTCATGATACATGCATCCACATTACTGCACCTCTATTCCTATGTATTTCCACACTAATAAAAAAGACATTTGCAAAAATATGTAAAAACACACAGGAGAGGGGTATTATTCTTTCTCAGTTTCTGATGTTAAAATTAAATCCTGTCTTTCCTCAAACAGTAACATAGGTTTAAGAAAAACATTTATCCCTCAATAATTTTAACACGTACAATAAATAATACTTTCTCACACCAAAGAAATGCATTGCAATTTCATCCTCCTTGTGGCCTGTACCGTAAACAGCGCATCCAGTGCACCACTCTTTCCATTTTCCACTTTGTGCAGCTCTTTGGGAATGACACCTCTCTTAAATGGTCCTCAAAATGATGGAATTACTAACCTGTAGCCCTCAGATGTGAAGGAGATCCATGGGCACCACTGCACTACCCTGCATTGAGAGGGGACTCTACAGCTAGTGCCCTCCCTGTGTAATTTGACTGGAATAAATGTTCACTTCATGACATATGAAAACACCACTGTGTTAGCAGTTTTAACTGGATTACACTGATACTGTTGAGTCTGAATTTCACCTACAATACATAACCAATTTTTCCCACGTCACTTTCATAAAGCGTCCCCTAAGCATCCCATAAGTAGCCCTGCACAATCCGAAAATGCTCTTCCCCTGAACCCCCTAAAGCATCCCATACCCCTAGGCAGGAGCTCCCCTCAGTCCCGCAGGTGCTCTAGCATTGACTTATCTTGATGCATGTCAGACCTGGACCACAGGCCTGAGGCTCTCCTGGGACCCAAGGAGGTGCCCAGACAGGGTGTCCCTTCCTCCCAGTCCGTAATTTGGGTTCCCACCTGCCCTTGTGTCCCTGAGCTCCTCTGGGCTTGTGCAGATGGGCCTCTGATGGGCTGAGGGCTGCTAGGATGGGCCTGGAGCAGCTGGGGCAGGATATTATTTGGGCTCTACTCTTGCCACTGTCTCCCAGTGCTCCCTTGTGGGCATGCAGACCACCTTTTATCACGTAAGCTAACGTGTGGTATCCAGCTTTGTGTTTACCTTCTTCAGGAACATACTCCAATGAACACTGCTCAATGAGATTCATTGCGTTTTGCTGCCCCTCTAAACCCAGAGAGAGTACATATCAATAAATCTACTCATATACCTTAGAGGTTGCTAAATCAGGGTCCTGTTGTTCTTCGAAAATTTTTCCATTAAGAAATTCCACAATCAAGAGTCACAGTCACTCACAAATGACCTCTACAATGACAATTTAAGAGGTGCACATGTACATACTCCATTTAGGTAAAAAATACCCAATAAGTAAGTAGATGTCAGTTTCAAACTTCCAAGGGAGACCCAAAGTGAAAAACAGGAACGAAAAATGCTAACGTACCAACTTCTAAGATGATATACTATGCATATCCAACTCCCTTTAAATCAACTTTATGTCTAAATTACATGAAGTTGTAGGTAGAGGTAAAATATTGTTGTTAATATTGCAGAAGACATCAATAACAGGTATGGATTCAACATACTTAAAAGTAGTTTAAGAACCACCTGTACTACTGCTTGATTTCTCCCTTTCTCCCAAACTTCTCCCTCCTTCCCCGTATCATTTGACAGACACCCTTATTCCATCTCATACTTTAGACAATATGTTCCTCAAGGACAATGACAATATAGCATTTTGCTTGTAGAAAACGCAGTTCAACTCAAACGAGGTCCAAGCTGGTGGAAGCTTGTAGCTGCTTCTCATACATGTTAAATATTAAGAATAGAAACCAACATTGCTTTCACAGCTCAGTGGTATTTGTGTGTTTAAAATGAAACCCAAGGTCTATCGGTCTACAGCTAGTTTTTAGTGTTGGGCAAATGGAGTTGAAACGTTCTCAGGGAAGAAAAGTGGTGAGCTTGACACAAATGTGACTTGAAAAAAGGGCTGGGTGGATGAAAAGGTTGTGGTTTTTCAAAAAGCTGAATGTGTAATCCTCTAGACAGACTTGCAGTTAGGTGCAAGAAAATGGCAAAAAAGCACAGCATCAACTGAAGCGCAACAGCAGCCAATTAATTCATTTCTTTAAGGCTTGTCCTACAGTTCCTCCGACAGTAGGGTACCCCTGCCCCTCCTGGTTAGATGTTTAGTGCAGGAGCTCCAGGAAGAAGCCTGAGACAGCAGATGACAGATAGCTCAAGCCATATGTCCCTTTCATTGTGTAGATACAACAACAAGATTTGACTTCTAAGGACAGAAAGTGGACAGACACACTTAATGTGTCATTGAAAATTATAGTCATATTTTGATTATTTTTATTTACAAATTATTGTGGAAAAGAAACAAAAGTACATACCTATTCTACCAACAACAGGCTCAAGGTCATGCAGAAGAATATAATTATCTTCATAAAAAATGAAGCCAATATTAAACACACAGTTCTCTGTATGAACTTTGTGAATAGACAAGTACATCTAAAAAGAGCAAATGGAGAGAAACCTTTCTTTTACTCACTACATGAAGTTATGCCTGAACCATGTAATTTTTAGACAAACATTATTTGTAGTTGCAAAATGACTTTTTGAAGGGGTCACAAATTCAAACACAGCACCTCATCAAGAGAGCAAATCAAAAAGCCTAGCCTAAAAGCTTCCTTTTTTTTTTATTACTCATTTTTAAATGTTTATTTCATACACATTTACCACAGTTCATTTCAGCCGAACAGAACCCCCATGTTCGTGATTTTTGCCTACAAGAATATTAAATTTCTGTGCATCTGTCTTCTCTCTAGGGGTTTCTCCAGGGTATGTAATAGTCTATTTGTTTTTCTATTGATCTTGTATCTAAATACTGTTTTCTCCCTTTCAGAAAAAAAAAGAAGGCTGCCAAAGAATCACTAGTGTCACTGTAAAAATGTTTTTCTTAGCTGGATGAAATGATGGCAGAGCAAGATTGGGAAAATATTTTTCAAATCTGTTTTAATAAGTGTACTTCCAGATAGGGATATGCTAGATATTGGTCTAGGCATGCCCCAGGCCTATGATCCATCTTTCATCCTTTTTACCAATTTCAGACTGACAGCTAAATTAGCTCATGGAAAAGGCTCCCGTAGGCAGTAACCAATAACCTGCCATCCAAGGTAAGTTGCAACAGCAAGAGGCATAGGGGAAAAGAATGGAGATAGAAAGCTGCATTTACATCAGTTGGTAAGGAAAAAAATGGGGATACAGAAAGGATCAAATTCTTAAAAATTGAATAAAATTAAGCTGCACTGGAAAGAGAAATATAAATTGTGATTTAATGTCATGTTAAGCAATAGGCATAAACTGACCTCTTCAGACATGACTAGTCAGTCTTGGAGTTTCTTTAGTTGGCAAATCCAGTAAGCTTACAGATATACAACTGCAAATGGAATAGCTTTCTTCACCTATAATATTTAGGCTCAGTACCACCTAGTTACTGAGACGCGTTCATCAGAAAAAGAAGACAATAGCTGGTCGTAAAAGGCGAGATATCAACAACCTTTTGAATCACAATGCTCATTTTCTTCTCAGACAAAATAAAATCCTCAGCATGGGAGTATTCACATTACAGTGCTAATAGTGCACATGTGCTGAATTATTTAAAAAATAATAAAGATAGGAGGAATGACATATCTGTCAGTTCACTGACAAAGAAGTCAGTTTAATATTTGCACAGTATCTATCTGACGAAGTAACCTGAGCTTACTGAAGCTGATGTTTAACATATATCTGTCGATAAATATAACTGCTTCAAATGTTTAGAATAAACTTTTTCTTGAATGGGCTTAGTTATAACTGAACTTGCATTTTACTTGCATTTTTGTCATTTTTTTCCATCATGCTATATGATAGGTAAATTGCAGTTTAAAACCAACGACTTTGACACAGTTAGTGACTTTTTTCATGGTAGCAATTTCCCCTAATGTTATTTATAGTACTATATAACATTAGCAATGGTATTTACAATTATGGTTCAAAATATTGTGCAGTACTCTGTTAAGCCCTGTTATCAATTTTTCTTCTGTTTTATTGGTCTATGTGTATTAGAATTTCAACAGATAATACAACAAACACAAAATATTAACACAGGTATTAGCAAAAATTCCTTTTTTGTTTAGTGGAATGCCACAGAACATGACAAACCCATCGACCCCTGTGATGATGACACGGGTATTTTGTTGCTTACTGCAGCTGGGTATCTGCGTTTGAAAAGCATGCTTAAATTAAAGATGCAAAGAAATGCCTGGGGTTTCATTGCATTGCAAATGTAAAGAAAGACTGATTTTCTTCAAAGGAGGTTGATAATAACCTACGAACAGCAGGTATTTTCTACTACCAGCATGTAGCTGGCATGTCATGGCTAGTACATCTTTAATCATAATAATGAGTTCTGTGGTAATCGTGATAAAATATGTTGTAACTGACAACGTTTTTACCTGCCATTGCTACCCTCTACTGAGAATTAGCCAACTTTTCTTCTTTTTGAGGTCCTCTAGGTTAGCAGCATGTCTCATTGAGGTAGCCCTATCACTAGCTGGGTTGCTACTTTAAAAGGTTTGGTTGTTGTCAGCATTTAACTCTCAAATATCACTTTAGTACTGTGAAATTCAGCTAACTGGCTGGCACAAGGAACACACTTACAAATAACTGAATAGTCTGGAAAAGTAAGGGAAATTGCCATTTCTTTTCCTGTAACAGGTAAGCAGTTCTCTATCCTCTTTCTTTCATCAAATTCTTTTTCCTTCTGCCACAGTTAATTCTCCCCTAAGTTCCTCTTCTCTTTTATCTGCATTTTCTCTAAGAGTTTTCCATGTAAAACTAGCATATTTCTCGTCCGTTGGAAAGAAAAAAAAAAAAAAATCAGTCCCATAGCAGGACTTTCTCTTGTCCTTCAGCATTAACACCGCAAAAGGGCCAGTTACTATGCCTTCCAGCAAGCATCCTGTCCCTCTTTAGCCCAGCAACCTAGAGTACCGAACATTTTCCATTCCCAACTGTGAGTAGGAACACAGTAGTTTACAATGAGGTAACACTAGCTTCCAATCTCCTCCACGAAAACTGATTCTCCTTGAAATGTCACCGTCTTCTTTTAAGACAAAAATCAACACATTAAAGAAACTTTTTGCCTTTTTTATTTAAAAAAATTAATAGCCTAATCAGAGAAACATCATTGAAATTCCACACAAAAACTGATGGAAGGCAAGCTGGAGAGAAGTAATTAAAGCTTTTTCAAAGCACAACAAAAACTGCACAATGAAGCATCCTGAACTGCGGTACACCCAGCATTAAAAGCTAAAACCAAAAATAAACCTGATGTCTAATCAGCTTCCCTCAGCTCCACGATAAACCAACAAACAGGCAACTATGAATAAACGCAACCTCTTCCACTAGGCTTGCAGAGGACTAAATGGAAGGGAAATTGGTAGAGCTCCCCTGTTCAAACCCAAAACGGCTTCGAGTGCTGGGGATGAACGCAGTACAGACACCAAACCTTGTGCACAAGTATCTGCTCCACAGCCAGCTTCAAAAACCTCTAGCCAGACCTCATGTACTGGGCTTGGCTAAGACAGAGTTAATTTTCTGGGATAGAGTTAATTTTTTTAACACCACCACCTCATCACAGAAGAGCACCTGATGCGTGGATTTATTTCCCCTTCTGCCACCATCCTCACAGCGGTGCCACTGAGACCATTCCTGCCACTAGACCAAAGAGCGATTATCTAATAGAGTTGCACCTTGGCCACAGCACTTGCAGGGACCTGGGCTTCCATCCCAAACCCTTAGACAGCTGGGAACCTCCCTGAGCAGTAACGGTGAAGGATGAGGTAGGGAGGGGGGTAATCTGAGGCTAGGGCTTGGACTCAGTCCCCTACTCCATCGTCAGCACTTTACGTGAGCTTTTACAAGCCTCAGCGTGCTGCAAAACGTTAATAATGCTTTCCACCATACGGTCATATTGTGACTAGAGCTAGAGATAACACTGTCGAGTGGTTTGGATTCAGTGGCAGCACAGCTTTATTCAATTCTTCAGGTATTTTGTAAAATGAGACCAATATAAATGAACACTCTCAGGTAAAGACCTCCGCAGGAGTTTCAAGACTAAAATATGAAGGAATAAGCATTCTAAATGAGAGCTCATTTCAAAAGCATTTTTCTTTCGCCACTTACTAAGGTTTGCAGAAACATGCTGAAAGGATGTTTCTCTCTTACAACCTTTAACTCTGAGTTCTTAACCGCACCATAGATCATAATATTGTCATTCTTCACTGTCACCACTGCGTCAGCAGCTGTTTTTGGTCTCACAAAAAAGGATTTGACCTTTGGGATGGACAGGAAGCTGAAGGAGCAACTTTCTGAAAAAACAGCCTCCTGTTTACATTCGCCTTGTTTAGCGAACAATTATCTTGGGAGACATAAGTAATAAGCATGTACGTTTACATAAGCAGAAGTGTCATTTTGATAGCACTAAATATGAGTGCATGTCAAGCTGGCGCTGAGTAACTGTTCTAACTATAAAATGCTGATCTGTATTTTACCAATAAAAACCACAAAAATGCTAATGACAAGACCAACAGCACAGTCCATCGGAATCCAATCCCTGTCTGACACAATGAAGCTCATCACCAGTCACGGAGAAAACAGCAGCTGTCATTATTTTGTGGGGCACAATTTTTAGTGGTATTTGTTTACAATGATAACTATAATGCTGGTAAATCTAGACCATCGCTGAGAAACAGTAGGGGGAATTATATGCCAGTGTCACATCTTCTGAGTGTTAAATGTATTTACAGACAACTCAATGGCAGAGACAAAGCAACTCAGTCTTTCTTTAAAATGTTATATCCTGCTCAGTTAAAATGCTAGTTAAACATATTGCAAGTATTTACACCTAATGTCTAGATAATCTAACTTAATTTTAATGAAGCATCACCTCATTTTCTGAGGATGGAAAATATGCAAAATCAAACACGAAGTATAATAATTTTTTTCCAACTTCATATTATAAACTGCCTTCACAGTGACATTTATTTTACATATTTTAAAGGAACAGCAAACAGCGCTGTTAAGGTATAATGTACACTATCCAATCAGAAAAGCAACTTCAAGAGCATCCCTGAGAGTTTACTTTAATAGTATATTTAATAGCAGAGCAGACTTTAATTTTATTTGCTTGGAAAAAACCACTACTGTTTGAGTCCTTATAGTCACAGTTTTATACAAGATCTTGAGAAAAACTACATAAATTATGGAACAGATTTACTGCTATATACACGCTACCTCTATTAATTTTACATTTGCATGTATTTAATATTCAGCAGATTCTGTAGACCACCTCTATGTTGCTTCTCAGTTCACTACAGGATGGTAATGATACTGACAACAAACTCATCCCCTGAGCGTACCCAGGCAACTTCTCCTCTTAGTTACAGCAACAGTCCCTTGAAATCCCATGCTGCTGAAAGGAAAATTTAGCTCTCTATTTACTTAAATTTCTAACAAACAACCAAATTAAGTCCTCCACAGATTACTATTAGCCTATTTGGCAGAAAGATGTGACTGTACAACCAGCAGATTTTGGAGAAAACTAAAAGCAGAAGCCATCCCACACTGCAGTACCCTACAGACCACAACGCCAAATAACCAGGACTGTCACTGCACCTTGTCCTGGGTGGTATGTTCTCCTTTATTTCATTGCAACATTACTAAATGTAAATGGAAGAAAACATCCAAAAACTCACTGGACTATTTCACAATACTGAAATGAAGGAAGAATAATTTCTGGCTTGCAATCTAAGGTGGTGAGAATACCTCATCAATGTTTTCCCAAACACACTCAAGGTGTGACAGAACAACATCATATTTAGTGTTCAGAAGAAGTTCCATGATGAGAAAAGAATATGCACCTATACGCTTTTAAACAGCTACTGATAACTCGAATTACAGAAAGCTCTGTCTGAAGAAAGACATGCAAGCCATCTGTCCAGAGCTCAGCAGAATCCTGCTTGCAGGCTCTGTGGTCAGCAATTTTTTTTTTTGATCCATTTACAGCAAAAGATGGATTATGAAATATACCTCCTACATTTAAAAGTCCAGTGGGATGGCTGTGATAAAGACTACCTGTCTTACTGCTTAACACAAACCATTGTGTTTTGGTTTCCTCTGCTTGCGCTTCTTTCTGTGGTACAGATGCTGGCAATATTTCTATTGTGCATTTGGCAAGCTTTTTTCACTTAAGAAAATTAAAAGCCTCCACAGAGTTAACCAATGTACGTTTCTTTACATATAGAACTTGACTTCAACTTTCCATCTGCCTCAAGTTCATCACCAATCGGTGTGCTGAGGCAGCAAAAGACTATGGATTAACCATCAGTCTGAAGAAAGCTGAGATAATGTGCCATCCTACACTTGGGAAAGGATAAAGATCTAGCATGACAATCAATGCATATGTACTCTCATAATGGATTTCACTTACGGGGATGAGTTTTGTTTAAGCACTAGCCTTAGTGATCAGTAAATCATTATTTAAATGTAAAAAGTTGTACCTTGCCTTCAGCAAAGTACCCCACCGAACCAAAACCAGCACAGCATGAGAACAAACAGTCCATCCCCTCTCCACTTCTACTTAAGACTCAACCCCACCTCCTCCTTCCCTCATCCCTCCCCTACCCTGTGGCCCCCAGGCCCTCACAGTCCCAAACGTTCAGACGACCTCAGTTTGTCCGACTCATCCCAAGCCCAGCTCTCCTTCCCTCTCTTCACCCTGGTACAGTCAGTGCTGTCAGTCCAGCCATGCTCATTGCCTTCCTCAACACCTTCCTGTCCCTCTGTCCTCTCTGAACTTCTCGGCGTGTCGCCCCTGGATCTGCTCCTTCTGCCAAGAAGCCATGCCTTTGCAGCTGCTTCTCCAAGTTTCATTTACTCTTTTTTCTCTTCCTTGAGCTTACTTTGGTCCTCTTGTCATATAACTAACGCCCATCACAAAACAGACCAAAAAACCCCGAACAAAGCAAAAAATAACCCTGGCCCTAGCAAGGTACTTGCTGCTTTCACATGTTTATTTGGTCCGAGCTCCTTCTCCCAACACATGCCTTGTCTACTGACACCACAAACTCTCTGAGCACAAGGACTATTTGCTATGTATGAGGTGTTTGCACACTGCCTAGCACAAAAAAGGCCCTCCTGTAATAGCATCATTTCTTTATTCCAAAGAGTCAGCGTCAGGACACTGTACTATTTTTAATGCAGCTCATCCAAGGGAAACCTACATCCTCTTTTTTTTTTTTTTTTTAACGCTTTCTAAACAGTAAAGCAAGATGCTGCAACTGTTTGCAGTCACAACCGAGCAGGCTACTGGATGTAAGGAGTATTATTTAGCGTATCAACAGACTAGTTGAGTCTTGTACGTTGTACTAGCTGAGCATCTTGTACCATTCCCAACATCGTTCCGAGAGAGGTGAAGTGGAAAGCCAGCTTGTGTTTTCAGCCTTAGGTAACAGACATCCAAGACTTTTAACTGCCAGTCACGGGTTTATTTGTCTGATCATATGAAAATGTGAGCCAAATTCATTCCAGATGGGTGCATACATGGGCGCCCAAAATTTACACATGCAAGTGTGCAAACGTGCTCCTGCCCAACACCATGCTACCTGCCCGGCAAGGTGCAGAACAGACCCTTAAAGGATCTTTGCCATTTCTGTCGCTCCCCACACAGTGTTAAAAACTCCAACCTAATTTTCACTTGTGCATATTGTTGTGCAGAGTAGCTTGTGGCAAATGACAACTGCTAGACAAAATCATTTCTCCTGCAATACTTTCCAGCAAGCTCTCATTCATATTCATATTCTCTGTCCAGATGAAATGACATGGCAAGGCAGCCTCCTGTTCAACAAGAAGTGAGGTCACCTGGGATAGGAATTTGTCCTCTTACATAAGGAAGGGCCTGTACTATTCATAAAATAAATAATAAGAAAATAAAAATAATAATACAGATCCATGACGCAGTAGGAAAGCAGAACTGTGTGAGAGTGGTGGTCATTTGTCCACCACAGAAAAAATTATAAAGTGAATGTTTTGGTGGGTTTTTTTGTTTTGTTTTGTTTTTTAAAAAAAAGCTTGAACGGCAAAGGGAGACAGACAGATGAAGGAAAGAAAACATCCTGGCCACTATGACACCAGCTTCAACATCTGCAGTTGGTGAGGAACAGAATTTATTAAGGCAAAGTGAATCCTCAGGGTGAAAACAAGTTCGAAACATACTTCAACCTAAAGAAAACAGGATGTTTCTCAAGCAAGGAAAGCAGTTTATACTTCAGTGAAGAAAAACAAGTGTATTCATTTGTCTTAGTTGCCAAGTGCCATAAATTGAGACCCTCAAACTTTAATTATCAGTTAAAAATATTTGCATGAAAAATAGTTTTATCTCTCCTCAATTAACTGTCACCTACAGTCCTTTGTTTTCCCCCTTATGAGCCTGAAACAAGCACTAATCTGTTTTTCTTTGTTTAATAGAGCATAAGGAGAAATAGATGCTCAGAAGGTAGGTGCTTCCCCATCCTCTCAGGCTTATCATTCAGACCCACTAGGAAAGGATTCTCTTCTATGGCTGAACCCTTGGCTTAAAAGGCATTAGAAGTTGTATTGTTGCATCTTCATAAAATATATGTACTACAGCTAGCTAGATAGAAAAAAAATGATGGTAATACTTCTAACAAACATACACTACATATGCTCGAGGACTGACTGATGACAGATTTGGATCAAACAAGACAGAGCCAGACTCTGGTTGGGGAGAACTCTTCCAGCACCACCTCTCTATAGCCATTTTGTACATGGCTACAACATTCAGGTGGGATGACCCTTCTCCAGTGTCCGAGAAGCACCAACACCACTTTTTTTCCACATGCCCATCTCCGTAATGCTCTCTTTCCCACACAAACTTTGCTGTAGCTTTTCCTCACCAGCAAGGTACATTATTGTTGCAACACACCTGCATATAAGGCAGCAACCCCAAGGGCAGATGGCTGCTGCTTGGAGAGTAGGTGGCTCAGGTGAAATGCCAGTGGCATTGACACTCAAGCTGTGCTGGCTGCCAGCAAATTTCCCAACAAAATGTCATGTTGTTGGTCTACTTTGCCTGGTGCTGAACGTCCACAGCACTGTTTTTCTCCTTTTCCATCCCTTCTCCTCTATTCTCTTACCAACCCCAATATCCTCCCCTGAAATCAATCAGTAGCCCCAACCTGGAAATCCCTTGCTGTGAATCGGATGGAGCTGCTGGTGGGGTGTGCTCCCATCCAGAGACTCAACTTTGTGAATCCTTGGATACTTTGGCTACCAAACTCTCCATTTGTGAGTACTCAAAGCATGCTGCAAGGCCAGTCTTGCTTTCCACCCTGAAGACTGGGAACATTTTGTGCTCATCGTGTTGCCACTGAACATTTGTCATGGTGAGATGAGCAGTCCTTTATATTCCACTGCTCTCTGTATTATGTATTAATTACAGGAAGGGCATCCAGAACATAGCTTAGGTCTCTTTAATGGCTTTTAGAAATCTAAACACATGAAAACAAACATCGGGTTTTGTTCTGTACATAATCCTTACCAGCTGTGACTGAGCTTTATATAAACCGGGTTATTTGATCGACTTCCTTAATGAGAATTGCCTTGTAGTGCAAATCATCTGAGGATGTAGGACAAAATGCAAATTTTACTTAGCCCTACACTGTAGTGTCATCACTTAGAAAAGGAATCAACAGAGCAATTAATTACTTTTACACACACACACACTCCCATCTGAAATATTGGCATGATCTAGTACCAGACAGGTAACTGTTAAGAGTCTGATAATTCACAGATGTGCAGCATATTTATGGAATTAATCCAAAGACATTTAGCTTGGTGGGAGGGGGAAGAACACCAAAATACTTTGGTCTTCTTTCTGAAGATTTGCTATTTGCCAGCCAGACCACATGTCAATGCAGCATTTCTTTAATAAAAACACAATCTTAATTAAGGAAAACTACAAGATTTGATATAGAAAGCATCAGGTCCAAAAGTTGCAGCTATGGACACTAACAGCAAACTATAAATCAAGGAGCAAAACACTTGCTATGCCAGGAAACAAGCAATCTGTGTGAGATGCCTTAAGACTGAAAAGCAGACACTCTCTCAGCGATACCAAAGCATTATTTACTACATCCTGATGCAACTTCAAAACCAAACATGGGTGCCATACTCTGGCCATGCACAGAAGTTTCATTCTACAATTGTGAAGAATTGACTATACCACCCATATCACTTCACTGTCGAAGTCAGGAACACAGCCTCTTGACCTAGTGGGTGGCAAGAGGTGGGTGCCACGGACAATCTGCGTTGACTGTAATGGTACCTGCTCCTCGAGCAAGCAGGAACATGGCTCCAACTTCAGCCACTTCAGGTCTGATACCACGGGCGTCACACGCGAGACCAAGCAAGCCTCCAGGGGGCTTGGATCTGCAAGCAATGGCAGCACGATGGGAGCATACTGAGAAAAATACGTGTTTATAATGGACAGCAACACCGATAAATGAAGGGGCAGTGCTGACTTTGAATGAAGTATGAGGGAGCTGCATTTTCCTAGCTGTGTCTAGGTGTCAGAGGAACAGTCCCATGCGCCCCCCTCCCCCTGAAAAAAAAAAAAAAAAAAAAAAAAAAAAAAAAAAAAAAAGAAGCCTTCCATATACCTTCCAGTCCTAAAAAGTCAGGTGAAAAAGTTCTGGTGAAAAGGAAGCAAAATCAGTTTCTAGAAAATTCAAGTATGTTCTTTCAGGTCAAAAAAAAAAAAAA
>VZTL01032354.1:34611-66849 GCA_013400535.1 Scopus umbretta
GGGGGGGGGGAACCAGATGAAAATCAACACTGCAAGCTATCAGCTTGAAAAACAAACAAGCTTTCCACCCGCCAGGCAGCAGCATACTCTCAAGTCACCGAGATCTCACTAAGGCTGAAGATTTGTTCCTTGCGGTGCTATGACCCATCGTCCCATAGTTCACCGAGGAACCAAGTAGCTGGGTCATGCAATGGGCAGATGCACATGGGAGAGAAACCCTCCGGCTGCTGGAGCTGCTCCGGCTCCTGGAGACCCCTCTGTGACCAGTGAAGCACACCAGCTCCCCCGCCCCGAGCTTCTGCAGCCCGGCGAGCGGGGACAGACTTAAACCTGGACTTGTAACCTTGTTTGGATGGATACCTGACACACTGAAAAAGTCAGGGTGGAGAATCTTCCTTCTTTTTCTTCTTCAACAAAACCCAAAACCTTAAAAAAAAATTAAACATATGTGCACACCACACAAACGACAGAGAGACAGAACCATGATCTTTCTCCTTTCAAACTAAAAGGGTCATATAACTTGTTTTCTTAAAACCATGCTCTAATTTGATAGATGTGGAAACTGACTCCCACTGTCCAGTAAAACATGAAAAGACAAAAAAGAAAAAGAAATTAATACTAATAATCCAGAGGATTAGGGATAAGAGGTCAGTGCACAACCTTTTAATGAGCGAGGTATTTAAAGACTGATGACACAGTATATTTTTATTCTTCAGTAATTTAGTACAGAAGTTTACATTGATTGCTTAAAAGGCCATTCGATTTTATTTCCCATATTTAATTGTTCTTAGTGCCTTAGGTTGACTGGAGAAAGTAAAGGATTACTTTATTCTTTTTGTATCATTAAAAATACTGTCAGCCCAACTCACTCATTCACACGCCCTCTACATGCCCTTCATGTTTTCACAGAACCGTGCGGATTATCTGTTTTTCATTACCACCAAACCTGAAACCCCTCCAGTGCTCAGGCTCTCTAACCTGAACTAAACCTCACACAGGTGCATGAACAAAAAGGAGGTATTTTATCATTCCCAAGGAAAACTTTATAAATATGAAAACGAAAAAAACATAGGCTTGCACAGTGGAATTTTGTTTTACCTTAAAATTTACATCTCTTATGAAAAAGGGCTGCCTGCTAAGTCCTTATGTCTTATCATGGCTTGCATCTCTCTAGAACCTGCTCGCTGAGCAAGAGCTGCAGGCCCTCAGATCAGGAAAATATGTATTTAAACACATGGCTTAGTTATATGCTTAAAGTTCAGCATGTTCTTAAATTAGCGCATCATCTGCTCATCTTTCTCCTTGTCAACAGAGAACAAATGTGAAAAACATAGGAAAGGTTCTTTCCCCTATCAAGTATTTGTTGTATCTCACGATGCAGTTAAATTATGCCACTTGGTGAACATCGTGACAACTTCCTAGGTACAAAGTTATTTTTGTGTTTTCCAAGAATTATCTAGTTATCTGGACGACATGTACAATTCCTAGGTTGCTATTAATACAACATCCAGACGTTGTGGGTATTTGTTGAACCCATCTACATACTTGCATGATTCCAAACTCACCAGAACCTGCAAAAAAAAAGTCAGCTTTTAGCGTCTCTCTCTTCTCAGCATTTCTATGAGGTAAGAAATTATTATTACCGTTTTACACCCAGGGAGCTGAAGCACAAAGAAATATGGTTTGGATTTGCAGAAGGTTCTGAGGAAGTTTAATGCCCAGAACGCCTTATCTTAATTCCTAACATGTTACCCTTACTTTCAACAAACTCCAAAGGTGAAACTGCTAATGCCATTGAACTCAACAGGATATTTTACAATGATTTCAACAGTGTCAGGATTTCTTCTTCTAACATCAGTAGGATCTTTATCTAAATAAAATCTGGGACTTTTCCTTTATAGCAATTCACAATATTTTATCACATACCACTGAATTACTGAAAAGGTAACTTGTTTCATGACTGCATTTAAAGGGAATTTCATTCAGTGGAAAATACAGATTCCTAACCAAAAAAAAAAAAAAAAAAAAAAGGAAGAGAAAAGNAAAAAAAAGGTAGCATACAGGAAGATTCATCAGAATACATACATATGAAAAGTAATTTTAAAAATTAATTTTCATGTACCATTTAATACTGATGATCTCAAAGATCATTGCTGTAAGAAAGAATAGTGAAACATTAACAAAAAAAGGAAATGGCATAAAAATTTCTTTTGAAAGATAACCACGTAGAGTTTTTGAAACGTAATCACACAGTTGAACTAGTACAATAATATTGGATCTGTAATCTACTTAAGTATTTATTGATTGACACCCATGACAAAATAACTGTTGCCCTAATAGGATTCACATCCAACATTTTTTAAGTTTCCTAAATAGTTCACATGGTACACTTATATATAAATCAATTAATATTG
This sequence comes from Scopus umbretta, assembly GCA_013400535.1. Lineage (NCBI taxonomy): Eukaryota > Metazoa > Chordata > Aves > Pelecaniformes > Scopidae > Scopus > Scopus umbretta. The sequence continues at coordinate 37,026 of VZTL01032354.1, forward strand.
ACTGATTGATCAATATATGCACAATATGAAAAACAGTTTTGGCGGCTTTATGTTCTCCGCAGAGCAGCTTTACCTACTGATGATTAATTTTAATTTACTTTAAAGGATTCTATTGCACTGAAACTTTAATTAAAAACGAAATGAGAAAGTCTATAAAGTCTGCATAGCATCAATTACCTAGACTTGATATCCTGCACTTCGCCTACCCTCTGTACATATGGTTTCTGTTAAAATGATTGGAAAGCACTTCTGAACAATGTCACCCACACATCCATTCTAAGAGCGAGAGGATATATTACCATTAAACGTCACTAATATTAATAAAGAAACAATTAATTCTTCATTACCTATTTCTAAAATACACCACCAGACTCCTTCAGTTCAAACACAAATAAAACATTACACATGCCTGTCAATGAAATGGGTAATCATCATCATTGTTATAATTTATACTGCTTTCTGTTGTAAGTCTAATGCCTCATTTATTTATAAAGCTTTTTGGCTGACATTATAAATAGCCTCTTTGAAATATACATTAAAAAAAAATCTAGCTAACTCTTATTAAGCAAACTCCCATACCTCTTGTCAACTCTTTCCTTATAAAATGTTGCTTCTAATTTGCATTACACTTTCTGTGGTGAACAGACACCACTTATGTTCATAAATGCTACTGTTTCAGTAAAACACAGTAAATAATACTTTTTATTGACTTATGTATGTATATAAAAATATATATATTCAGCAGACTAATCTCAATCCCAAATAAAATTACTACTCAGAAAATCCACATAGAAAACTATTTGGAAACTGCTGGTGAGTTTACACTAGGAGTAAGTTGGCTCAGCAGCCATATAGTATCTGATTTAAAGATCAACCCCACCAACACTAGTTTGGATCAGGTACAAGAATAGTTCAATGTTTTAATTATTAAAAAAGCATGGAATTGTCACAGTCCTCATCTGCTCCAGCCAGCATCAGGTTACAAGCCTCCAAGGTGTCTCTGGCACGCTGCCTGGACTATTTATTGCTATTTGTAATAGACACTTGTGTAAGAATGTCAATTTTAAATATCTTTGTTTAAATGAGCCTGATAAGAGATGACCAGATATACATTTTATGAGACTGCTAAATAACTGCATCACACAAAGCCGGCTTGTGAATTTTACAGGACAGTGAATGACACAGCACACTCGTGAGGTACTTTGTGAATTCAGCATTAAAAGAATAGAGCTATTGGGAACAATAAAAAGTGTGCATTCTCAACCTGTAACAACAGAAATACTGAGAAAGTCGACTGTCATCCATAATGAGAACAATCTCGAAGCGCTCCGTATCTGAAAGTAAAGGAGAGTCTAAGGTGCCCCTATCAATCCTGCTATTACACTTCCAGCAATTATTTTCCATACTCTACATCAGTAAGTTAAAATATGTTTCCAATGCCTAACGCAGCAGTCATTAAAGTTTCCCCTGCCTCAATCAGCATAACTAATGAGGGTATATAATAACAGAATGCAATCTCTAATGAAAAGCCGAACAAAGTCTCCCTGCAACAACACTGCTCCTGATTTAGTATTCTCAACTTGTCCATCCTCCATCTTTTACTCTGTGGGTATTATCACCACTCAGAAAATTACATTTCAATGAAGTTGTCAGGAAATAAGTAATAAATTAATCAGGCAGCATAAACTAATTACAGCCGTTTTCTGTGTGTTTTCTTTCAGGGCCCACGCATGAATGCAGTACTGGCTGCACTGGTTATTCTTGCAGGCTGCTCAAAAGGGCTGCGGGGGGTGTGCAGTAATGCTGCTGGAAGGAGGGGTGAAAGCACCTCTGCTCTGTTGAAGCTATCACAAGTCCTGTTGATGCCAGTGGAGCTCCAGCACCAAAACGCTGATGGTTTTTTGGGTATTTTTTTGGTTTTGTTTTTTTTTCTTGTTTTGTTTAAAATATGTAAAAACAAATCTATATACAAAACCAAACCCACTTGGACACTTTAAGAAGTGCCACAAGATACCTAAATTGAAAGCTTCAAGCACCAAAATAGGTTTGCAAGCATAGCCCGGTCTCTTTCCAGTTGTCAGGAGCGACAAAGGAACATGCCTACAGGACTAAGTTGTTGTTATGAGAATCTAAATGTTAAATTTGGGACTACTCAAGGAAAATTATGCCAACGGCTATGACTAAACTGAAGGAACTGCGAGGGTATCTGATGGCATCCCAATTCTGTCAGGCAGCGCCCAGCTGTAAGGCGATTCCCCTCTTCCCTCCGACTGCTAGGAAAACCTTTAGTATTGATGATGTTTCTTCTAAACGTGTGCAATGAGCAACAGTACCATCTGAATTACTAGTCGAGAGCTCCCACACTAACAGGAACTGAGAGATGCCTCTCGCTCCAGGCTGTTTGAAAATTTGGGAAGAGTGGCACGCTGGTTTAGCACCTCTGGTTTAAGGCATTCTGCTCATCTTCACAAGCGAGAGAGACAGAAAGACTTTTTTGTTAACAAGTAAAGCTCAGATGCTGAAGCGCAAGGCACACTCTGTCACGGCAAAGAATTTCACAGCAACTTATTGGGATGCAAAACCTGAAGCAATACAGGCTTCTGGTCCTATATATAAGGTGATCCAAGATAATGCACAGAATGGTATAGAAACTCTTTGCTCAAGAAGGAAAGCAAGTACACACATTCGGTGCCTTCAAAAGCATCTAAGAAGACGTACTTCCAAATAAAAACTTTTCTACGAACTGCTTTTGTTGATATATAATGAAGATTTTATGCATGCAAACATGGTCTTTACATATATGAAATATTTCTAATGAAGTCTTAAACTTAGTCCTGCAAGGGTAATTATACAAGCATTATGCACCTGCCAGACTCCAGACCCTCGTTCAGCACTGGAATCCTTTTCACAAATTTTGTCTGTGTCCTGTCTTAGCTGGGAAAAGATCCAAGTGGGTTAAGCTCTGGGAGCTTATTTTCATTGCCACTTTTTGAACACTGAATATTGTTTAACCTTTCCCCTGCAGTCTGCATAAAATTCCTAGAGGGCAGTTCGAGCCTCATACGGTCTAATTAAAAGTGGGATTTATTAAGACTGGAATAAAATAAATTAAAATAAAATAAAATTTGTCATAATATATGTAACCCCATATTTTGCATGAGGTAGGCCAGAAGAGCAGTAAAAAATTATGTTACAGCATTTAAAAAAAAAATTATCTACCAAGCACTTTTGTCACTGAGCCGGCTGCCAAAGCAATATGCCACCTTCATGACTTTTACAATTCTTTCTTTTTCTTGATTTATCCTCATGCCAGACAGCTCCTACCAAGAAGTCATGTGCTCTCATACTCTTCCCTATATTCATTTAAACCTGCATTTAATCTACTTAATGGTTTCAGACCCCGTTGTCTTGCTTCCCCACTTTATGTTATAGTCCTAAATACTTCTTTGTAAGTAGAATCAAAGCAGCTCGTACTTTCATACCACTGGTCAAGGATGTGAGGGACTGAACCAGACAGTGTACTTGTCTCCTCCACCTCCAAGAGCAAGGAAATAAGGTCTAAAGAGCTATTGCCCATGGAGTATCTACAAAGCAACCAGAGGTGAGACGTGCTTCCAAAACTGGTTTAGTTGAGCTAGTTCAGGTACTGAAGGCAAAGAAAACGGAGCAACATGGGCACTGGCTGGTCTGGAGATCGGTTATCCTGTGCTCAAGTCTACACCTGCTGCACTTTCTCTGTAGCTCAGGCCAAACCAGACAGGCTGAATTTCATTCTTTGTCCGCTTGTGTCGAAGCCACATCTCTGGCCACAGTACAGGTATAGCTTTAGAGAACGCATTTGAGACGAGTATTGCACTGTCAGAAAAACACCACGAAGAAACTGAAACAATTAGTCCCATCCTGTTAATAAAAACAAAAATGGACCAGCAGCACCCACACATCCCTACAACACTGGGGAAAATTGCTCTGAGGCATAAAGACCGGAGGAGCCAACGTCACCAGCTGAACCCAACATGCCCTGGTGACAGCAATCAGTAGCAGAGTTTTCAGCTTTTCGCTACTTCTCAGTAGGCTTTTCCCAACAACACATCTTAACAGCAGCCAGCCCTGCAGCAGCAGCATTTTAAGAAACCGTGCAACTCAAACCTTTAACCCAGTTCACTGTAACCACGACCAGGAAAGCGTTAGTGAGCCAGCAGGTCTACTGCAGAGACAGAATTAGAAATTTGCTACCAAGTGGTACACTCTGCGGCCCAAGTTGGTTTACAATCCCCAGTTCATGTCTGTGCCACAGCACAACAGCCCTTTTAGTTAAACTTCTTTTCCATCCAGCTTCAAATTCCCTGTGTTTAATTTCCCTGTATTATCCCAATTACTTCATGATGGGTCATGCTAAATGATTCCTCTTCCTTCATTTTTGTTTCTATACATTTTTATGTACTTCAAAACCAGTGAGATGGTTCTTGTGCCCCTTCATTTCAGTCCCTGTTAGCAAATATTTAGTCTTTCAGAAGTGTTCTCATGAGTCAGTACTTCCAGCACCTCAAGTTTCTTTAGTTCATTGGCTTTCAGTATGTGAGCCTCCTGGTGTCAAATGCCGTATCTTACCTTCCAGAGGAGAATATAGCTCCAGTTACACTCACTTCGGGTTTTTCTATTCTGGGAAACAAAGCAAAACAAACAAAAACAAACAAATGCACCATTTTCCCCAATTGCCCTTAATTTGACTTCACTATGGTCCACATTAACAGAAACAGCAGCTAAACCCTCTTTGAAACTTTACTCACCATAGTCAGAAAAAAAGAAGGAAAAAAGACTGGTGAAATGCCTTTAAAACATGCTTTAATCTAGCTGGAATGCCATAAATTGCTTCCAGATGTGCTCCATACAAAAGTCAATCATAGCTATTTATACTGACACTCTGCAGTCCAAACAATCGGAATCCAAATGCCATGTCTCTGCTACAATAAAGCTATAAATGTCAGTTTTGTTGAATTTGGAGAGGTGTTGAAGAGTTCATGCTAGTTTGCTTTCTGGGCTATTTGTTAGCCAGCAATTATTTTTTTTAAAAAAAGGGGGGGAAAAAAAAAGAAAGAAAAGAAGCTTTTAAAATAGGTCCTTTCCTTGCTGACCTGTTCTTAAAGCACACCTGACACCTTCCAATCATGACCTTGAAAGTGCCACAGGTTACAAGTTGAAATTCATTTCATAAGTTAGAAAAATGTAGTGCTTAGGCTCTGAGCCAAGAATAACTGAAGGGCTTGGCAAGGCTCCCATGCCCTCCCCTAGACCGAACACACACGTAGTACACCTGGGACTAAATGAACTGAAGTACAGTAAAATGACACACTGACTGCAATAATACCTCTATTCAATAATCTTCCAGGGTATTGCAGGGGGGAAAAAATAGTCTCACTGTAGGAAAAAAAGAATTTTGGAAACCATACCCTAATCAGTTGTTTTGCATGCGACACATGGCCATCAGAATCAAAGTGTTCTTCACTAGGGAAAACTGAATAACCAGCATTTAGATGAAAAGCTGACCTATGAAGTTATCCTACACTATTTCAGGAAAATATATTATTTTTGTGTAGTCTCCACAGAATTTTTCTGGTTGACTTTTAGAGACTTCATTAAGATCTTCTCCCAACCCCCCCAAAAGTGCACCTGCAGTTCAATTTACATATAAATGTTCAGAGTTTTAATTCTGGCTTTTTGCCGGTGAAAGACAACAGGGAGTTTTCTTATCACTGCTTGCAGTTTGGGGAATTAAAAATGTTTCAGAAAATCATAACATGTAATGACCTTACTCTTCACCTTCCTGCCTTTTTATTTCCCTTGATGTTTGCCTTCTACTCCAAAGATTTCCTCTGCCTTCCCTCTGGTCCTTACCTTCTCCCAAGTCCAGAAGACCATCCCTACGATAAAGCTGAAGAGCATTTCTCCCTCTCAGGCTAAGCTGTAGGCACTGACTGTCATTTGTCACCACACAGGTTGAGAAAAAAATGGCAGAAAATGCACACTGAAGTGATTATACCTTGGTCTAAAACCCTTTTTGTACTTTCAGATAAGGGAAGCAAACTGTACAAGAGATGGTATTTTAAGGTTCAAATTGTATATACATGCAGAAAAAATGAGAGACTTTACAAACAAGATTTGTGCTCTCCATTCAACTTACTGGAAAACTTAGTTTTTAATAAATCTCTTCAGTCAGAGGTTATACAAATGACTACAGAAGCAGCAAACATAATACTTGTATTTAAGAATGGAGGAGGATCCTATCTAGTGAACTACTGAGCCATCAGTCTGGCCCAAACGTTATGCAAGGTTTTATAACCTATTTTGAAGGAATGTAATTTCTGTGTAATTGCAGGGGGTTGGAGAAGAGATAAGCAACAGAGAGGCAGAGAAGCTATTAAAGTTAAAAGACAATTTTGGCATAAGAACAAATGATTAAGACTTGGCCGCGAATACACTGAGACTGGAATTCACAAGCACATGTCTACCATCAGGAAAGTGAGGTGCTCTAACCGCTGTCCCGCAGGAATGGGATGAAGGAAAATCCTTCCACAGGGGAGGCTGAGAAATGTATATGACTTCAGTATCCTTCAACAGCAGGGGATGAAACTTGGTGATGCACAAGCTGCCTTCCACTCCTGTATCAGCCTATGTTCATGTGTCTTTATTCCTAGCTTCTATCAGACAGCGAGATGTTTTCATTGCATTGGTTCTCCAGATAACAGCATCCAACTCTTGCAGGAAAAGCTTAGGGGGCTGCTAGAGCCATAAGTAGAGGGCAACAAATACTGTTGTTCAGTGATATCTCTCTATTAGTGTATGTCTTCCTTTTCTTCCACGAAGTGGTGACACTAACTTTCAGAAACCTTCTTCCTCCATGAATTTTACTACACCTCAACCCATGTTATTTTACATCCTCAGACTATGAAAATTCATACAGAAAGTCTGCCTCACATTCTACCTCACTGTAAAGACCTGCCACACTGCCTCCAACTATGCATGCACGCTTCTCGCAAGCCTGCCCACACATTTTTAACATTTTAAGACAAATGTACACCCAAAGAAAGTAACCGATTTACTCTGTGTCCATAATCCTTACTGTCTTCTCCCCACCAAAGCTCTTTGGCACAATGATCTCTCTTCACCTGTGCATCAAGCTTTCCACTTAGATCCCAGCTTTCTGAATCTAGGACTTAGTCTTCTAATGAGGCACCAGCCCCACTCTGGGACACAGTAAAAGTAAAATAATTGTGACAATAATAATAACTAACGCTAATCACTATCACTGCCCTTAAACTCTATGAAACTGTTCTGCTTTTGCAGCTGTGCTGTGACTCTTCTGAAGCACCAAGTACGCTGCCAGCAGCCTACATATTAGACTATTAATTCAACCCATCCTCCCCATCCAACAAAAAGTTCTGTATCTCCAGATCTGCATAGCTTCTGCATTTGTGATGGCTGACCCCCAAAAAGACATAGAAGGAGAATAAAAGTCAGTGAAGTTACGAAAATATACAAGTCTCTTACAGCTACTGTTTCAAACAAACAGGTTTGGAGCCAATATAATAATTTCTACCAATATCATGCAATGTTTTATTTGCTTTAGATTTGTCATCATTTACTGGAAACAATCAGCCTTCAAAAAAAACAACAAAAAAAACCCTCACTTTGTTTAAAATTATTTACTATAGCTTTAAAAGTAACAAATGAAGCACTTGCATCTCAGATGTGTAACCAGTAGGGAGTTGGCTTGATGCATCAGTTTTTACACCTCTTGCAGTTAAATCAGAGATCCAAATGCAAAATCTAGCACTCAGTGGTGAACTTGTAACACTCCCTGGAGGAGTGTGTCCATAAACCATTCACTGGATTACACTCATCCATACAATACCTTATTTTATATATCCCGTCCCCACACACACCAAAAAAAAAAAAGCTTAACTAAGGTGAAATTAAGGTTGCATAAACTATAAATCATTTTTTCATCATATTTCTAAGTATCTGCTTTCCTTTTTGAGACTTCATTAGAACAATTTTTCCACTGTCTTTATCCCAAACAGATTTGTTTCTCCGAATTTGCGTCTTGGCCAGGAAAGGGATCCAAAAAACACCCAGTGACATATGTGGCATAGCCACGTGTGGGTCAGGAGCACTCTCAGGCCTTTGGAGGATGCTCAGCATAGGTAATATGCTTTCAAAAACTGCTGCACTGTCTTTTCCGTAGAATGCCCTTAATGACAGTATTTTGGGAGTTTCACATTACACCTCATGTACTAAAGAGTCTTAAGTCTTTCACAACATATTTCTATTTACATATATAAATGTGCACACTGTGTGTGTGCACGCTTACATGCACATGCATACACATATACATGTGCAAACATACACACAGTTTGGGGCCAAAACTAGAATCAATAAAGATCAATGTAACTGACAGTTGGACTAGATGATCTCAGAGGTCTTTTCCAACCATAACGATTCTATGATTCATTGAAGTCAATGGAGGCTACATCAGATGAGAAAACCTGAGGACAGCGACCCTGCCCTGAATGGCCTACTGACTCTTTCAAACTTCACAGAACATAATAAATGTGAATATTTCCAAGGTCCTTCACAATTGAAAAAAGAGGAAGCACATGAACTAACAACAGGAAGAATGGGATTTTTTTGTTCCAGTGAATTACTATTCTCCAACCCAGTGAAAAAGTACTCTTGTCATGCAAACCTGCTGGAAAACCCATGAAGCTATAGTGTTGATGCCAAGCTTCTTGTAGGCCAGCTGGTCTCTTACTACACCTCAATGTGGTCAGTCCACCCGAGATTAGGAGCAAAACACCATTTTCCTACAACCAAGGGCATCCTACGTAACTCACAGCTAGGTGGAGATATTTGCTCAAGAGAATCTGTATCAGCAAAATCTCCATGCTAATCTTAACATATAGCCCCAGGATGAGAAGCCATAAACCTCATTTTTGAGCTGCGCAAAGCTTAGGAACCAGAAACCGTCTGACCTACCTAGAGTGCGCTGTGATTCGTGTTAATGCAAGTCAGATAAAAGGCAAGAGTCACATCAAAGACGAGGGCTGAGCAACCTCCCAAACACCAAAGATCTAGTGGAGACACACTCTGTGGTAGGAATGGCACATCTCAAAAACTAAGAGATCCAAAATTTCCACACCTGACATTGTCCATCAGTCATCATATCCCCCTCTTTTGCTACATGACAGTCCCTGAGCAAAAAGACAGGGTTTAATTTTCCTGTTCCCATGGCTTCTACCAAACCCTCTTTTAAAAAGGTTACTTACTCAAAAGGAAAGGCCTTATGGGATAGAGGGGAGAATACCTAAAAATTCACTATTGATCAACACTTCATAGTCATTTGTGGTAAGTTTTCAATCATTCAAGAAGTGTAGCTAACCAATCTAGCATTTGTCATTCTTTGGTTTGTTTTTTTTCTTGATTGTATAAAAAGCTTTGTCTTAAGAACAATAAGTGGTATTAAACGCCAACAGCATGAGAAAATGTAGCTCTAATGGGGAAAGTGGAATCTGCGTAATATTTCTGCGTATCATATAGCAACAATTACCAGCCTTCCTATGGGGCAAAATACTTTCCATTCCCTCCGGATGCCCAAGGCCACAGCCAGCTCAGTTTAACAGGCTGTTTAGCCATGGAGAGGAGGATGATGATGTTTCCTGCAACAGACAACTGTAGTGATTATCTAGCACATGGTTTCCACTATGAGCTTCCTTCCATGTCTTGTTTTATTAAAATTGTGGAATAGGTGGTTCACAAGGCCTAACAGTAGTGTTTGATTAGGCAGCCTCCATGGACCATAATTTATTTATCTTTTAGAATAGGATCTAAATTTCTACATTTACCATTATTTCTCAATTATGCTGGCACTAATTTATTAAGTTCCAGAAAAGCTTTCACCGATTCTCTACTGGTTTTGTACTGCAGGAACATCTGAAAACCCACTGTTCTTAAAATATACATTAAATTCTTGAGAATTTTTTTTTAGTTGACTTATAAAGTGACATTATTGAAAAAAATATTTCAAACTGGTAATTTTGAAAATTTGCCATACTGCCCCCCCAATCCAATCCAAAAAACCCAAAGTCCTACTCATTTTAAACGGAGGTCCTCTTCCAGTGGCTTATGTTTGTGGCAACATAAAAAATTTAAATAAACAAAAAACTCACATTCCACCATGGGTTCATGAAACTTTGATCAATGCAGAGATCGTTTTTCAGACTATTATCTAACACTGCGCACACATTTTCCCCCCAGCCCCCTTCCTTGCAGCCATAAAGATACATACTTATAATACAGTAGATTTGCCACTGAAAATGTCTAGCTGCAGGAAATCCCTAGCTATCACAAACCAGTTTCTTGCTGCTATGGGGATGGGAACAGCAGCAAGGGCAGCTCATCTGCAGCTTCGCCTTCTCCTCCAACTGCGACAAACTCCAAGAGGAGTGGGTCGGGCTAACAGTGCTATCAATGTCACATTGATCTATTGCATGACCCCACTCTAAGGAAAAAAGTACACTGAGAATATGCAAAAGTGGCTATCAACTCAATTAGTCAGTTGAAGTAATTATGCCCTCAAGTGTTAGGAAACTGAAAAGCCATTTTGGCTATAAAATACACAGGGAATCTTAATGTTATGGTCAGTAAGTCAACAGCACACACATTATTCATGCCGCATTTTATCTAGTCCTTGAATGCAGCTCTCGCTGCTCCTGATGTAAGTTTTCATTAGGCATTACACAGCCAAATGCGAAAGCCGAGCCAAAGCACCAAACCCATTCAAATACACAGCCACGTTAAGACACTGACAGCACATGCTATAAAAAAACAACTGCGGGCCTCTTACGCGAGTCACAAAATAATAACTTTTGCAGCATGCTAGTCAATAAAGAATAACCATCTCCCCCCAAAATTAAGAGGGGCTTGGTGAGCAATAACAGGTAACGGTTTGTTCATCTGTTTATCGGCCAAGCTCCAGAGACTAATCTGCTCCAATTACATAGTTCTTGCTCATCGTGCCATACTTCAGTGACCACATCTCCGTGTCAATGTTTTTTAATTCTTTTATCTCCCCGATCTTCTGCTTTAAAAAGCTATCCTAAGTATTTTCTTACATTGTTCTGCTGAATTTCCATTACCTTGAAAAAATATCTGCTGCTATTAATTTTTTCAGTGTATTTTGTGGTTTATTGGTGCTAGGTTTTTTTTTTTTTTTTTTTAAATCAACTAATAAAATGGTATCAGAAAGCTTCTTAGCGCAGCCTAAGCAAACACTGGAGTGTGAGTACAATGAGGTATAGTACAATATGCAAGAGAAGTCAGAGGCTGAAATGAGAATACAATTTCCCATGAGAGAGTTCTATGTTCGAGCCATTTAACTTTAAAACTAGTTCAATATTTGAACAAGACACTACTTTATTCCCATTCAAAGTTTAAACACAGATCACTTCAAAATCAATCATAAATTCAAACCTCTTTACTTTAGAAACTGTTTCAATATTTAAAGGCTTTTTTTTTTTGTTCTCTTTAAAGTAACAGCAGCTCCAAGGCTGCAGAAGCAGAACTGACTTTGAGATCCTTAAGAGCAATGCTATTTTCCTGCCAATACATACAAAAGGCAGTTCTAGGAAAAAGAAAAAACCCACAAAGGCGAGGCTGTGCTTTGCTTCAGAGTTTAAGAACAAAGTTTGGACAAAGAACACACAGCCTAGTCTTCAGCCCAAGCTAAAGTAAATGAATTTGGTGTGGGTGCTTTTCAGGGTGCAAGACCGTAACTCCACGCTATTCCACCGCTTTTGTCCTCACCTGGGTGCAAGGGAAAACCAGGTGACCAGGGGATCTGCGTAGACAAAAAACAGCCCTCCTTTACGGATGTGATTACAAACGGAGTGAGAGATCTGCAATTCAGAAGAAGAACGTAGACCCCATCCACCGACCACCCGTAATTCGGGCCCCTTCCCCACCCATGAAACAGTGCTTGCCCTGGTGCCTCAGGAGCCTCACGCCCTGGCCGGCATTGCAGAAACATACAGCTCTAGCCCTGTGACACAGAAGAAATAATTTCTCTTGGTGACGTAGCAACATTTCACAACTTTATTTCATTTTCAGATGATGATCTCTAAGTTGGTGGGGGGTTTTTACATTTGTTTGTTTTTAAACCTTAAAACCCATCTTACCAGTGGGCAACTTATCACAGCGAGTCAGCAATGGAGAGGTGAACCCAGGTGAACTCCTAAACTGCACCACTGCCAGCTCTTTGGCACATGCCACTCCAGTCCAACTGATTTAAAAGCCAATTTGTTTCTAAAAATTATCTTTTGTGCTTTTGATCTTTGTATAAAGTTCTTACTGACAAGGGCAGAGCATACAGCTCAATGCAAGAGTTACACTACAAAAATATTCATATCAAGTAGGAAAGACAAACTGACTGTTATAAAGCCAACAGTCTTATTAACCTCAAGGCTGCCCTATTCTGGTTTCTGGTCAACTATGGTCTTCACAATCAAGTTACAAGACCCCTTAAAATGGATTAAGCATCCATATTATCAAGAGGTCAGAGGATAACAGCAAGAATTAGGCTCTGTCTTTGTGATAACAATGCACTTAACTACCTATGGCTTTGCATGAATGCAGGAAATATTATTTGGCTGTATATATAATGTTTTACACACAACATGAGAAACCCATCTGCATGGGTAGTCATGATGCTGTTCTCCCAGTAAAAGCACTGAGCATCTAACTGCCACCTTCCGAGGAAAGGGCAGCTGTCATTCATAACCATCTTCCCTTAATCAAACAATGAGGGGTCCCTATTTTCAGGAAGACATAGGCCACTAGCATTAGGCAATAAATGAGTTTTATTTTTCCCCTCACCTTTTTACATACCTCCAAATAAAAAAATTCAGTTGTAATCAACACAATATTAACATGCTGTCTTCTAATATTTCACATGTAACATGTCACTGAAAACTCAGTATTGAGCAGGAAGGTATTTGATGAATCAAGTAGATGAAGCCAAGATGTAGTTATTAGATGCATTACATCTTTAGCACATCATCTGTAAAAATGTCCAGAGTAAACTAACGCTCCAGGGGAAACGTGACCTTTAAGAGGCTCCCTAATACTACATCTAAATTAATGTCGGTGACAGGCACTTCAATCTGAAATAGCAGGGTTCTTTCGTTCTATCTACACTATCTATTCATCCATTTATTTGTGTGTAAATGTGTGTGTGCATAAATGAATTTGTGTCACTCTGGCACTGGAGGAGTGGGTGGGGAACAAAAGGACCTCCTAGATTTTTTGATTCCTATCCCTTAACTACTCCTATGCTTATTATTCATTTTGGAAGATTCATTCAGAATCTTTTCAGCATAAAAAATGTTAGGAAAATTATTTTTTATAGTGACTAAACTTACTTCTCCAAAATCATCCTTATGCTGCAAAATAAACATGCTTGAACTAGAGCAGGATGGAATTCTTGCAGCAACCAATATAACAAGCAATGCTGAATTTGTTTTAAAGAGCTGGGCTGGGCTCTGACATGACTGGTGGCCAAGATAAAAATCAAAACAAAAACACTGCAAATAAATTCAGTAGAAGGCGCATTTCTGCCTTGGGGGAAAAGAAACAAACAATACTGCAAAATTCTGATAATGAAATAATTTCATGGCAGTTAGTCAAATCAGAGCTAACTATGGTGGCCAAACCTTCACTTACTTCTATTTTTCATTCCATTTTGGAGGTTTTACGATCAAGGGGGTGAGGTTTTATGATCAAGGGGTGAGGCAACTGCAAAGCAGCCACTCTGCTGCCCTTCTTCCAGGCTTTGTAGGGTGCTCTTCCTCCCTTGCCAACACCTCAAGAGAGGACTGAGCCCACCAAGACCTGCACTCCTCTATCCACTCCTCACAGACAACCACATAATTGTGTTTCCAAGAGATGCATCTTCATGCAATAGAAGCTGAAGTCTGTACCTTGATGCAAAGGATTTACGCCTTGTTCTGAAATGAGGACAATCACATTAGCCAAATCCTGGTGAACTAAAATTGCTAAGTCCTTTCACATTTTGTTGATCAAGAACCTTTTTATTGGAACATTTTTCTTTTCAAACCTCAGATGGGTAATAAACTACCCTCTAATTGGTCTTTATGCAACAAAGAGCTACCTTGCATTTTAGCTATTTTATGCATGGTTATATTTTCTTACAAAGACACAATTGATCAGGAATTACCATAATCCCACACAGAGAAGCAGTCCTAGAAGCACTAAGTGCATAAAACATTAATGTCAGTAATGCAGACATGACAAGTTTCAACTCTCCTTTCAGCTAAACAATCTGCCTCTTTCATACTAACGTCACCGTTCAGCCCATGGGCTACATAAACATTGTCAAACCTGGTTTCAATATAAAGAGAGCACATTAATGTTCCCACTAATATACATTTCCCAGTAACCTCCCTATTAGATTGCTTAGTTCAAACTCCATGACATATCCCATAACATATCAGACAGTTCAGATTCACAAGCTCAGAAGATACAAATATTGTATTAAAAAAACTTTTTCGTGTGTGTACTCAAGAGCCCTGCTAGTTCAAAAACTCCCATGGGGCTCTCAAGAAAACACGCCGGCACGAAACACAGGCCTTCTCTGTTTGTTTGTTTGGGGTTTTTTCTTTTTATTTTTTTAAGGTCATGGTCTTTTACTCACTTCTTCACACAGCTTAAGTAAATGGCTAGAAAAATAAAGAGGTGCTGTTCAGAGGGGATAATCCTTTCTGTAACCTCAGACAGTGCAACTGAGACCAGTGGATCCAGTGACAACTCTCTTAACTTTTCCCAAAAGCATGCCAGTGAGTGGCTACTAAATTTAATGTACATGATGTAGAAATTCCCTGACTTTGTCCACTACAGACCCTCTGCTACAAAGCAAGACCCTATTCCAGACATGTCAACTTTGCCTTTCGCCAGGTACTTGGTAACAGCACAGGAGCATCAGTCCAGGGTAAATGGGTGTGCAAAGCCCCCGCATTGCAAGGGAAACTCATGCAAGCCTCCTTATGAGCCCATGGTCCCACAAAGCACAGTGCATATACTGTACAAGCAGTGTGCTACAGACAACATTACTGTGGTCTACCCTGTCAGCCCGGGTTATAGGGTGGTTTACTGTGGGTTGGGGACCAATATACTAGGAGCTCACACTTCCAATTTTCACATTCAGCAGCTGGAAAGAAAATATCCTCAGCCAGGAAGTTCATTAACCTGGAGATTTTCCATGGCCAGGATTCTTCAGCATTGCAGTAAGATGCAATTTTACATTTGGGTAATGATATTTTGAAGTACTTAATGTAGCTGGAATCCAACAAATACCAGCTAACCTTACCAGTGAGCCTGATACTGTGTTGTGCAAAATAGATCCACTTTCAAATAACATGACTTTAAAATTGTTTATGCTTAACACGGTGAAATTAAACACACAGAGTCAGACACACTAACGTCTATGTTATTGAGTAACACTTAATACCTTAAAGAAGTGAGAAACAGGAAAGAGATTTAGTGATTTAGAGAGCAGCAGGGAATTACCATAAAGCCATCTGATTACTTAGAAGGAAAAGAATCAAAGTTGAAAGTGAAATTGAATTAATCCCAGAAATATGTCATGCATGCCCCCCACTAATCAGACTATGGGGAGCACTCAACATAGATAGAGGAAGGGCCAATCAACCTTTAAAAGAAACAGCATCCACTCTGAAGTCCTCTGACTCTTCCAGGTTCAGTAAATTTGACCCAGAACATATAAGTCTGGACAGGCACTGATCTCATAGGGCAGATTCTCAGAAGGTGTAAATCAGAGCAACTCCACTGACTTCAAAAGTCTGCCGAGTCTCTGGCTCCAGATGTCTGTGCACAGACATGAATTCCTGATTTCCACTTTAACACAGCTAGAAGAGCAGTAGAGGCTAAATAAGTTGTTGCAGTTGTTGTTAGGTAAAAAATTAATTAAAATGTTAATTAAAATTAATAGCTGAAAATATTCTATATATTCTGATTAGCAGCTGAGAGTTATGCCATACATTCAGGTTCAAAGTAATTTTGCTTTGGGCTTCAAAGCTCACTTTTAACTTCAGCCAGCTTCCACTGTTAAGTTTCCAGGATAAACTTCAATAAGGTTTACTATTAAGAGTTAAGCCATTAATACATACTGCACACTTTTTCATGTACAGCGTGCCTACTGAAATGCAAGTCTTCAGAAGCAATGATCTGAATATTGTATTATGTCAGTCAAAAGAAGGTCTGGCCCAAATATCCCAGTCAGAGCTATTTCAACCATTCAACAATCCAATTACTTATACTACGTTAGACCTTGCGACTCCATGAATGTAAACTATTTACACTCAGGCAGCTAGGGTTGTATTGATAAGGTTGTACGTCGTGAATAATTTTGTCAAAATATAGTTTCAAATATAATTGCCAGAAGAGATGTAACATGTAGGCTGGCAGCCTCGAGTGCAATTGTCTGGCACATACGATGGTGCAGGCTACACATTAACATGTGCAATTCTGATTAAATGTGATTCAAGAAAATAACATTGGGACTGAGTATTATTCCCTCATGCACAGGGCTCTCTCACATTTGAAATAATCCAGAATAAATTAACATGGAATAAATTCACTTGCATCACTCAGCATGTAAGTGATTTCTGAAGATGCTACCATTAGCTAGCCTGTATAATTCATTTTGGAAGATGACACCTACTTTTTCTTCCTTTCTCAGATCACATAAGTGAGCACATCCTGCAAGGCTTTCTAAATAAGCCTGAGAAGTAGTTACTCTAAGAGATTCCCAGAAATAGGCTTCCAAGATCCCTACCGTGGCTCCACTATTTCTGAAGAGTTTGAGGAAGAGAACACCAGCCTGAAAAACAGGGGTTTTCTACAAATTCCTCCATCTCAAGAGAAGCAACATTTCAGCTGTCTGCCTTTATCAACAAAGAATGAGTTCAACCTTGCCATCACCAATCGATCCTTCTGAAATTTGGGTTCAATTCACCTTGCATCATACCCTCCTATTCTTCCGAGAATTGCAGCAGAAGTCTGGGATAAAAATACAAGAAAAATTATACACACATGCCCCAACAACAGCCCAGTGTACCTTGAGTCTAGCTGGTGAATCACACCGAGTTCTCACCTAATCATCTCTGAAGTTTTGGTTCTCCTACTAACCATGTGCATAGTAAGCTGGGGAGGCCTCATATCATTATGAACTTTGATGAAAAGATGAAGCAAAGGGCTGGACATAGTATTTTTGACAAGGTCAGGAAATCAGACTTATGCAAGAGAAAGACAAAGAGGATACTGTGTCTTGATACCTACCTGGGTGGGATACAGAGCCAAAGGCTGGGAAGGTTTTGCCCAAAACCTGCTGTTCCACCTCGCAGAAACCTGTTACTTTTTAAATTCTCCAGGAACAGAAAGAAACTGAAATGTGTAACTGTAAGCAAGTATGAAGAATCAAACCCTGTTACTGAATTAGGACCCACTAATAACTGATCAATGCTATTGCCTCATTTCTCATTATTTTATTGGAGACCATTTCCTTGAAAAGGTAGTGTAACAACCCAGCAATTCATCAGCTCAATATAATAGCCAATTTTTAAAAGACACCTGCTGTCATCATCTTTTCTCCTGTATTTGGCCACTGAAATCCAGCATTGGGGGTTTGCCTCCCACTCTTAGTAAGCTCATACTGTTCCAAGTCATATAATCTCCTTCTGCTGCACTGCTTGGAGACTTGGAGGATCTAGAGGCAGGAGTAATCTGGGTTACCTAATCCATAGTGCAATTGATTCCATTTGGGTGGCTGACAGAGAGCTCATTTTCAATTTACGTCATGATTTTGCCTCACGCAATTTCTTTCCTGCCAAAATGCCACTTCTGAGGTGCCACCAGCAACGCCTGTTGAGTAATGGAGACCACCGTGCTTGGGGCAGGACGAGAACTGAATGCTCCTCTGTGCCGTGCAGACATGCCTGTTGGCATGGATCATGTACTTGGAGAGGCAAAGCTGACTGTAAGCTGCTGAGCCACTTCCCTGTGAATCATGTTTACTTCTGTGGCTTGACTCCTAAGTTTCCTTTCCCTCTCCTTTCAAATTGATGCTGTAATACGGTCACACTGTAGATATCTGTATCTTGGTAGGTACAATATTCTGTGGAGCCGTGTAGCCTTCTGATATTGAGGAGACCGCTCCTGATTCATCAAGGCTTCCTTGATGACGTGCGACGGCTTGGTCAGGTCACAGTGTGCAGGCTGCAATTTCCTTTGCCTTTTTATTTGTATTAATCAGGAGTTTGGGGACTGCGTATCTCAGGGTTTCCTCGCCGGCTCCAGGCATCACTGCATTACAGCGGCACCTGGTGGGACGGGTCAGGCCTGGAAAACACCACCGCCCGCGCTGCACAGGTCTGCGTTTCAGACAGCGCCCAGACATTCGTAACGAAACGAAAATTAGCGTTGTTTTGTTCCTGCAGGTCTTCAACACATTCGTTGATGTGAAGAGTTCAAAATTAATATCACTGAACCCTACCCTGGTATTCGCTAAAGAGATGCAAAATGCTGGACGGGGAACAGACTGAACTGCAAGCCACATCTTAGAAACAGCCTGCAGCCAGAGGGATCCAGGAGACGCACCACACAGCACCAAAAGAGTGAGGGGGGAAAAAAAAAAATAATCTGATAACTAACTCCTCTCCAAGGCCTCTCAACTTTTGATTCATTAGGTATCATTAAAAATTTATAAAAGTATATTAGAAGTAAAGCTCGGTGCAACCGGCCACATGTATTATAGCAACAGAGTGACACATTGAGCCCTTTTCTTTTGATTACTGCCTTCAATCTCATCATTTTTATTTTATGGGACGCAAAGCATCAAATTCAGCTTCAGAAATACAATGTTCAAAATATAGTGGCCAATAAATGTTTCATCTTTTTCACAAACTAGACCTTAAAGAGCTTCAGTTATTTATTTTTATAGCAGCAGCATACATATGTGTATGACACAGTAAAGGATACTGATCTCTGAAGACCTCAGATTATCTTAAACTCCAGAAAATCAATATCAAATCCTGTGTTTATGGTAGTTTTCATTATTTATTTTAGAGCCTAAGAAAGTGGACAGTGGAGGCTGCCAGTTTTGTAGAAAAAGAACCTAGCAAAGTTGCAGCCAGATTTATAGATCAAGCCCTACACTGCAAAAGAAACCATTTACCCCCAACAGCCGAAATCATCGCGGTTCATCGTAAGCAAAACAGTTTTATTAAAAGCCCGCACAGTGTTACTACACCTCAGCTAATTACTTTAGTCCTTACGCTACAGCCAATGCTGAGCGTGTGCAAGGAGTTCAAGGGCTCCCGCACAGGTACAGCCACCTTCAAGGGGCACTACAAGCAATTTGCAGATTGAAGCTGGAGCAGAGGGCGTTGCGGCGGCCTCCAGATGCTCATGCATGCATTTCAGCACACGTGCAGATGAACACCAGCCACGTTAGGCTGTGCCGGCTGCTTTGAAGACTGCCAGTTCTTGATTAATTTTAAAAACGTGGAAGTTCATGACACACATGAGCAGAGGGAGAAGAGGAAGGAAAGAGAAATAAAATTTAAAAAAGAAAAAATAATAATTGGAGAGCTGTATTCCTTGAAAACACTTGGATGGAGGGAGCATCAAAAGATAAAAGTAAGGATTTTTCTCTCTTAGAAAAAAAAACACCCTTTGAATTATGGTTGCTGAGCTAACTGAAGAAGCAAACTACTGAGTTAGGTCTACATTAAGTATAATTTTAAATCCCATATGAACTTAACTGCGCTGATTAAGAACAAGAAGAAATAAAGTCTTAAGTTAAGGAGTGCACAAATCAAACTACAGAAATAGTAGCTTAAAAGGCAAAAAAGGCCATTGAAGTGAAAGGGGCTCTTACGATCCTTGCCTGTGCTCAGCATACGTTTTAGGACCAATCTCTCACTGCTGTAATGATTCTGGCACCATTTTCATATATCTGAAATAAAACATTTAAAAGATAATTCTGACTGTAAGCAGCTCTCTTTTCCCCTTAATTCGTCACACCAACATTAAAATGCTATAGAAAAAGTGTTGCTACTATATAAAATGACTGTATAGTCTTTATATGAAATATTATGATCTATTCTTGTGACAAGCACAAGGTATAGATACAAAGATTTGTTAGAATGATTACAGGCACTGGAAAAGTCCTGCAGGGTAAGGACGGGAAACACTGATGGGGAATCCTTTTAGCTTAAAGATGAGATATAAAGATATATGAGATAATAGAAGGCATGTTTGAGGTTCGAGAAACAAGACAGGATACATTAGACATTCCTATTTATAACATATAATTAATTTGTGGAATGCACTGTTACCACACCACACTGACATCAAAAGCACAGTAGGATTCAGATAAGGTTTAGATAGATAACATGAAAATGAAGTGTTACATCAGAGGAGATTTAGGAAACACAAGGGATTTAAGTCCTTTCGCTACACAGCACAGGCCAAAGTCTAACTGACAGGATTAAAAAGAAAATACCACAATGTGAAAGACATTTCAAAGTTTATAGTAGGGTTTTCTACACTTTTGTCTGAAATACCCAGCTCCAGCCTGCCTCAAGAGAAAGGACAGTGACTTAGATGGACCACTGGTTTGATCTGGTACGGCAACTCCTATATTCTTATGTTCCTGTCAGATACTCTGCGGTAACTAGAGTGACAATGGATGGGTACCCATCCTAGGAAAAAAAATATTCTATCATTCTACTTCTCAGTGCACTGAACTGAATTATGTTAGGTTAAGTGTTGTCACACTGAATAATCTCAGGCTGTATCACATCTCCAAAGATACAACTCAGTATAACGTGTAGGACAGTGCACTCACATCTGAACCAAGGGAGCGGGGCTGGGGGGGTGGAGATAAACGTGACGTCTAGCAAAACCCACAGCACCTACAACAGTCGTAAAACCTATGTTAGAGTAATTTAACATGCTGTCCAAATCCAAAAATAGAAATTGTTCAAAGATATAAAACCCCTGCCTCTCCTCACCCTATCTAGCTTCACGTAATCACAAACTGTGTTTAACTTCAAAGAAATTCAAGGGCATCTCTCATTAAAACAGTTGTGAGGGTAGGAGAAAGCCAAAGACCCCTTAGCTTCTTGGAAAGATAATTGCTAAATGTTAAAAAAATCATGACATTCAGTTAAAGCATATAATTTTTTTTTGTCCATAAGACGCGAGAAGCTACCACAAGAGTCAGGAGTGGGAGTCTCGAGATTTCCCCCATCCTTGGAAGCTCAGGATTAGTTTATGTAACACGGCTCTTCCCGCAGAAGAGAAGGCACAATCTGCCCCAGCTTTTTCCAAGATCACCGTTTTTCACTGAATGTCAAACAGGTAGGAAAAAAGATCCATGCATCTACAGTGCACATCACAGTCTTCAAATATTCAATCCTCTGCATGAATGATGCTCGTTGCTATTCTTACTCCTCCTTGTTATTTATAGCTACCAGTTACAATTTTGAATCATTGTAAAGGTTGCTTTGCAAAACAGTCACCTTTGCAGAGCTTACAATTTAAACTTCAATATGCAGCAACTATGGGCAAAAATAAAAACAGGAGGAAGAAGAGACGGGGCAACAGAACATTGGATAAAAGGCAAAACACAGCAATAAGATTACACAGCATCTCAAAACTGATGGAGGCAAGTGTATGTATTTCTGTAGCTAATTAAAGGTGAGGGTTTTTTGGTTGGTTGGTTGCTTTTTTTTAAAAAAAAACAAACTGATTTAATTGATTCCATATACAACACCAAAGGAGTGATACATAAATGAAAAGACGACAGTGAGTCAGCAGAGGGCTATCATTGTAATTACCATGGATATAGTGACCTCGCACAAAAACAATACACTGCATTCAAAAGCCTGATAGAAGAATGCTTACTTATCAGCCCCTGCTTTCCATCATGTACTGTATGAAATATAGCCCAAGAAGTCATGACTTTCAGCTGCTAGTTCCTTGCCATCAACAGGTGCTGCGAGGGGATGACCAGAGTCACCACAGACCAAGCCTGGGGCTCAGCTTGCTCATCCCCCGAGGCCGGTGGGTCAGTCGGTGTGTTGTCCTACTCAGATCCCTTTACTGCTGTATTCCACTCACTTCCCAAAGAATTCCAAAAACTTATTCTGGGCATGTCTTTTAACTGGCTCTGGCACTTGCTTGTAAGCTTAGGGTACAGACTTACCAAGCTGACTACCTAAGGAGTGCAGCCACTTTATGCCAGATACTCTCCAAATCCTACTCAGTCCTTCTGAAGCCTAGTTACTTTGTAAAGAGTTAATTTTGAATTAGTCAGCCATGGCTGACAAAATTAAAACTATTAGTACTATTCCCTTAGTCTCTCGGTCCAAATTCTCTCATGACTCATAGTATTCCACCAAAAAAAAAAAAAAAAAAGAAATCCACCAAAAGCCCCCAAATCTCATCCTCTGTTCACCCATGCTCCATGTTTAGATGAACCCTTTTGTGCCCAACTACCCCAAATCCTGGGATATCCTTAGTGACTTTGAACGCACGTATTTCCAAATAGAAGCTGAGCAGGGTGCGAGGAGAGGACACTTCTGCATGTCTAGGGGACCCTCCTCTTGACAACTACCCAACCGCGCAGGCTGCAGGCAATGTGGCGCAAACGCAGCACGGACATCCTAACCACTGTCCCCCCAGGTTTCTGAAGGCAGAGAAGACAGCTCTGATGACAGGCTGTCCCCAAGATGGTTAGGTGGATGTGGATGCCAGCAAGGACAAGTCCTGCATGAGCCACAGCCTGCCTTTCACCTCCTTCCTTCCAGGTACCCTATGATCTGGGCAACCCTATCTTCCCAAAGGTACACACACAACATATAATTACATACAGATAGCTACTCACATGTGTGGGAACTTGCAGAATTGAGATTTGGGTCATTATTTTAGCGTTTTCTTTTTAAATTACAAAACTAAAACAGGAATTTGGGGACTTAATGAAATAAAAGATTATTTTTGTTTGCCAGCCCATGCAGCCCCATAGCTAACAAGTGTCGGCAATTAGATTTCTAATTTGGCTTTTCATATGTTTATACAGAGATTCTCCAAAAGCACCGGAGATCTGATGTTTGACAGCTCCACATGCTTCAAGAATCCCTGTATCACACACAATAGGGTTTGATTTTAAAATAACAGGTCCATATTATTATACAATTCCGAAGAATTTACTGCAGAATTAGTGACATTTATATGGCTCTTTCACCACCTTTTAAGACAAACAGGTCAATAGGAGTTCATACAGCAAGTGCCAAGAATTACTTTCAAGGTGTAATTTAGCAGTCACCGCTCTCAAGCGGCCACGACTCTCCCCATTTTCTGCCACGGCAGTACTGCCATTTTGACCAGCCTCACGCTGCCTTTGCTCTGCAATGCTGCAAGTAGCTCACAAACAAACAACGAAATGTTGCTGGCACCATCTGCTCCTTGGAAAGTTGCCAACCAGCCTCCAAACCACAGAGAGGAGCTTGTGTTGGGATTTACTCTGTATCCATCCTTTCTGGCAGTTCGGGTTTTGCTGCTGTCCTCAGCAGCCCTCCCAGCAGCTGTAGATAGAGCTTTGATCCTTTTATGGGAAAAAAATCTGCAATCTATTAACAATTTCCATCATACTCATTGAGATGACCTCGTCTCCTCAGTTACAGCACATCTAGTTTGCTGGGTCTGCAATGAGCCAAAGTCATGGAAGAACATTTTGTCCTCAGTAGTTACAGATAACCTGAACCTTGTGAAAACAAGTAACACATAAAAGGAATATTTTGGCAGTCACTGAAACACGGCCACTTTTGAGAAGAGCGCAGCAGATCTGAAGCACACGGTAACATTCATCAGCGTTTCAGAGACGGAGTAGGGGCTATGGCGTATGACTTTCATAATGGCCAGTAAATAGACAGGAAGCTTGCAAGGATGGTATCTCCAAATTTGGTCCAGACACTAGAGATAACAAACTTCTTTATGGAAATGTTAAAGGATTTTTGACCACATACTAAGACGTCTCAATATGAGGGGAGGGAGAAAAAACGAAAAAAGGGGAGGAGCATGCTGTAGGGCTACAGGGAAAGAAAATCTTCCATAAATTCCATACTGAGATTGGTAACATTCATCTGAAATGCAGTTTATTGATTTATCATAATCAATAATAACTGTTTTATGATATCAGGAATGCAGATGTCACCTCTTTTACACTTGCAGTTAATGCACACAAAGCATCATTTTTTGTCCTACTATTTTTCATACCATAGCTTGGGTTTTTTTGTTTTGTTTTGGTTTGGTTTTTTTTACTACAATTGGTATTGCATTGCTAATGCTTCTGTGAGACTCTATTTGCTGTAGCTCTTGGCTGCCTGTGTACAATGGCAGCAGGCTCTGGCTTCGGTGCTGTGACATATCTATTTAATTAACCCAGCTGTTGTATCTACAGTGCAAAGTACCTAGCAATGGTGCCATACTGGAAAGTGGGACTCATCAAAAACAAAAAAATTACAGTGCCACTCTGAAAATGAAACACAAATAAAGTCTGCTTTTAGAAAATACAGATAAACACATTCCTGTCTGTTTTGACAGGTCTTTACTACTCAGTCAGATACTGTACAACATCACAGAATACTTTTAAAAGTGCTGTTTCATGTTTTAAATTCACCTCTACCTTGAATAAAACTGACAATTCAGCTACATGTGAACAAAACCAGACCATCTACTTGAAATAAAATAAAAAAAATTCAACAGCAAGCATTTCCTCGTGGCAGTGTGATTTTACCTGTTTCTACAGCACCCATTCTTAAAAGTGTTTCTGCATATCTTGGCAGAAGACATAAAGCAGGCATGTCCCCCAATGCAAGTGGATACTGCCTTTTCTTTGAAATTCCTAATACCAAAACCAACCAAATTAGTCTGTTTATCAAGCTGTCAATATTGCAGCACTCTGAAGGGGAAAAAAAAAAAAAGATTAATTGAAGTTGAAAATTACACACTCGTTGCATATGAACACTACATTAAATATCATTTAGAAAATATCTCCTGTCCATCATGTAAGGCAGGCAACAAAATGAGTCAGTGGTACCAATGAAAAGAAGACAAAAAAGAACAGCACCAAAACCACTTTCATGGATGTACGGTCCATACCAATGCACTGGTTGGTAAATATGGGTGAAAATGAGCTAATTGCTTTAGAAGAGCAGCATCCACTGGAACTACACCCACCTTCGAGGAGCCCTCCTGACCACAGCAGCTAGGACAAATGGGACAAGACAGCTTCAATAGCCTCTCCACTCCTCCACCAACACAGAGAACCTCTGCTCACACTCCAGATGGAAATTAACTGAGTTATGTCAAGTAAGCAATTGCTCACTCTTCTAAAGTGGCTGTCAGATTCCTCCTCCATTTTCCCCAGACTGCTGAGTGGGCTGTCAGAGGTTCCTGGACTGAGGGCATTTGAGTTACTGGTGTCAAGGTACCCAGTGCATGCCATCCAAGGTTTTCTCCACACCATTGGTGATCAATACAGACAACTGACCTGTTTAATGATCTGCCTACCTTGTGAAGCTACCACCAAGACCATTTCAGAGGCTCTGCCTCATGGTCTTGGGGTGCCCAAGCACTGGAAGACAATTAGTCAGAACACTTTTCTGACTGCGAAGGAGACCCATCTTTACTCATCGTATAATCATTCCAGGACTGCTGGTCCATAACTGAATCACCAAAGCCTGTGATTATCCCCTGAGCTCAGGGTAACCTCAGCTCTCAGTAAAGAACTAGAAAAATAAAGGAGATTCCAGCAATGGTTTGCACAGAAGTGGCCAACGCCTGCTATACCACTCCTACAGCACGTGGCTTTGCTCTGCCTTGCGACTTGGAGCTCATACTGAAAAGCACTTCCACACAAACTGCTTATGAACGCATAGTTTTCCTAGGCATAAGTGCACTAATTGTGCCATGGAATGAAACCTGGAGATTTAATTTAAAAAGCACATCTAGCCATTGTGCCAGGGTAAGGCTACTACTAAAAAACTCCCCAAATGCTCTAGAATATAGGTAATTGAAACTGCTGCTGGTACAGTAATACAGTCTGAATACAATTTATTGAAGTGTTAAATAAAAAAAAGTTTTATTTGTCAATGAAAAGATCTGAACCTTGTAGAGTTGCTGTTCTCACAGCAATGAGTAGCAAAATGAGAAAGGAAAGCTGTCTAACATCACCTATCCTCTTACATTCTTGGCTACCACAGCTACAAGGTTCCCAGGATTTAGGTATAGCTCTAGTGTCTACTATCATTAAAAACTATGTAACATAAATATATATTTAGTCTAGCTTTACATACACTCTCACACACCCCTATAGCTAGACAGACACATGTAAGGCAACTTGCCTGCAAACTTAGAGTGGAACCAAAATTGCAAATTTCTACCTACCATACAATCTTGTTTCATCTGTTATAGTCAAGATCCAGGTGAAGAAATCCTACCCTAGCATTTTATTTCCAGAAGTGTCTGAACAATTGAAATTTCTTGCAGTACTTCCCCTAGGGTACCTATCCAGAAATCTGTAAATTAAGAGAGATGCACCTAAATCTATTTCTGGCGTAAGATGGAACACAAACCTGGAAACCAATTAACTGCAAAGAGAAACACTTTGACTGAAGTCAATTTTCAAGGCACTCAAAAGACTGAATCCCCTGAAAGTAAGAGCAGAGGCAAAGACACAAACAGAAAAATTCTCTATAAGACCATCCTACAAATGCAAACCTAGAAATGCACTGACCTTTCCTGTGACCCTTTTAGAAGACTGATTTTTGTGAAGTCTTTGGTTTTGTAAGCACGGCATTTTAGCACATTTCCCAAACCCACAATATGCTTTGTAGCTCTTCCCCGAAACAAACCAATCTACACAAATATTTGAAGACTATTTTCTTCATTCTGACAGTTTGAATTCACTGCAGTTCACCTTCAGCTGTAGCTTCTTATAAGATGATGCTGAAAGTAAAGTTCTGATGTCTCACTCAACTTCTTTGGGACTATTGCTACACAACACATCAGTCCACCAAATAATGCAATTCAGAATCTCCAGGAGAAGATATTTACAACCTTTATTTTAACCAAACTGACTGACTGGGGTTCTGTAAATAAGGGGTAAACTCTCACTCAGCTATACAGATTGGCACATCTGCTAACAACAGATTTCCCAACTGTTAAATCCCCAACCTACACTTCCAGCTTGATCCAGTGGGAAAAATCCTTCTCATTAGGATCATGTTCAACAATGGCACTAACTGGTCTCATTATTCTTACTAGTTTGTAGGAAGATAAGATAGTGATCCCAAAAAAACAAGAAACAGGGGAAACATCAGCTCCTCGGAGCTTGCTCCTGTGTCTCCACTGACTATTATCTAGCATTCTTCACCACTCGAGAACCTTCTCTTCTACAATGGCAAAAATACTACCTTACCCAAGAACACAACCTAGCTGCAAATAACTAGTCAGCATCAAGAAGCTGGAATGCTTGATTTATCTCAGCACCCAAAATCTGCAGTCACATCAAACCTCTGATTTGTGTCTGCAATATTTGTTTGCCATCGCTGGGCTGAAAAAGGAAAAAGCTTCTAGAAGTGAGATGGTTTATAGATTTTGTAGAGGACATTGTGTGATATGTACTTTGGCATGAATCGTTAAGAGCAAAGATGAAAACAAAAATGAAAACCGAGTGAGCGAAACATTTTGATTACTATGACTAAAGAGTTTGAATCATTACTTAACTTTTTCACCCACTTTAGTTGAAACTGGCAAAATAAGAAGTAAAAAAAGACTGCTGTAAATGCCAGTGAAAATTAATGAAGAAAGTATTAAAAAGTAAATAAATCAGAAGAGGAATAATGAAGGTTCTTGCATACATTCAGAAATCTCCAAGGACAAACAAAACACTACCGTTAAACTGAACTACTCGATCTTTCTCATTAAGGTATCCTTAGCAAGGTGGCAACTGGTGGCTAGTTCAAGATAAGCAACAACAATGATGTAGAGTTAGTTTCACCTTAATTTTAGGTTTTCATCCTACCATTTTCTTGCCTAGATATTTCAAACAGGTTTCCCTTCTGCAGAATTGCAAGGAAGTATTCCTCCCCTTTCTTGTTAGTTTTTGCATTTGTCCCACTGAGTTACAAACTAAGCACTTAACCCTCAACTCTAGAGCAAACTCACATCACTCTCAGCTGCCTGACCCCAATCCAAGCTGAACCTACAGGAGTATCCTGAATTATTTTGCTGATGCCAGGCACTGTAGACCCTCATTCTCTCCTTGTCTGCTCCATATTTCACCATACTGGCAGAATTGGTATCAAAACGAAGAAACTACCAGAGGAATACACTCCTGTATACTCTTTTCCAGTATTTCTTAAAATAATGTAGAGATAACCCAGCCTATCACAATAATTCCTAAGTAGGTCACCGCGTTTCAGCGGCAGGCGCAGTTCTACAAAACACAACGCCTTTGCATTTATTAGTGGCAGGAAAAGGTACCTTCCCAGAGCCCCAGGATGGTCCGACTGGTTCATCCCGTTATTGCTGTATTGTCATGCGGTAACCTACCCCCATTTCACTAGGGTGCCATAAATCAGGCCACACATTCAGGGAGGCTGTAAAACCATCAATGGCAGATAGCCTGCATCCAGCTAAGGTCTAATGACAGGGATCTGAAAAAACTAAGGGCAGGAAACTTTTCCCCTATCACCTGCTATACACAAGGCAAGCCCAACGTTTCCGAAACAAGGGGCTGACGTCTACTGCACAGCCATGAGGAAGCTCAGGTGCAACATTTCTACTTCTGAGGCCTCTCTTGGCGTTCACTTTTATCAGCTCCAGTGCAATATTTTCAAAACTTCCCCCTGGGTGATGTCCTTCAAGCCTTTTCTAGGTATCCAGACTCAAATTCGATTTTCCTCCTTTTATTCTCCTGATTCTTCAAAGATCATTCCAGAAACCTGATTTGATTAGAAGTCTCTTTTAACGTAAGCAATTCATCCTCACACATGTGGAGCTGTTGATTCACCTTTTCTTTAATTTCATTTCGCCTGGCTTTCATTTGAGCTATCTCAATTTTCACCTCTGTAAAAGCTCCATCTACCTTGTTTACTGTTTCTTTGATTTGAAAGATCTCCTCCATTAAGTCCTCAAGCGACAACTCCATGGCCGTTTTTGGCTCCAGCTGTTTGTCAGGAGAGGTCAGCCACCGCCTCGGTCTTTTATTTGTCTGGAGCAACATTCAAATTGTTTTCAGAGCAATTGTTTTCTTCCCATTTCCTGCCATCGCTGCTCGAAAATAATAACGAATCACCTCATTTCTAAGGAGGGTTTCATCTCGTTACTTCATTATCAAGGGCAGGGAGCAAGACCGTTTCAGAGGTTGGTACCCTGCACAAATTTCCTCAAGTCTTGCTCGAGGATTAATAGCGCAGTACCAGTTAACAGTTATTTTCCACATGCATACAGCATCCTGCAGGAGAGCACTTGAGGCTGGTCAGAAAATTCACCTTCTTAAAATCCTCCTAGGCAGGTAAGTATTAGATCTTATGAACAAGAAAACTGGTAGCAAAAATAGAAAACAAACTTCCCCCACCCTTTTTTTTTTTTTTTTTTTTTCCGC
>VZTL01032354.1:76604-97321 GCA_013400535.1 Scopus umbretta
AAAAGTGCTCTGTGGAGGCTCCGATGAGGCTTTTACTCAGCATAAAGTTTAAAGATGGTAATGAAATAACTAAATGCATGTGAGCGTATCTCCTTGGTAACCCAAGTAAATGTACATAAGGCAGTCGACATAAAGATGTTAAGACACCTCTGAGCTGTAATGCTCAGTCCCCTTGTGATCTCATTCTAGCAAACTATTTTTCCAGTATAGGTGACAGAAGAAGGGGAGAAAAAGAAAAAGAAAAAAGTGAAGACAAGCAGGCCAGTGTTAAGAGAGTATGTTTGGGTGCCTGATTTAACAGTTCACAATTCATTTTGTTCTATATTCTGACAACTCTACCTTCTTTCCTTTTTTCTTTCCTTCAATCTTCTTTAGGATTTATTTTTTTAATTATTTTAGAGTGATTTTTTTCTTTCTTTCTCAATTTCTTTGCCTGACTATCCACCAATATCTCTTTTACTTTTCCACTTAGGTTTCTCTCCTATTCCCTCCCTCACAAATCTTTCTAAGTCAGTGTCTTTTTTTTTCCAAATTGCTAGTTCAAGCCTACAAAATCCTCATTACATGACTGCTCTCTCCCCCCTGCAAAAACCCAGACCACATTTAATAAGTGGCTGCACTAAACCCAGTATTTCCCTCATGCAAGAAGCAGCTTTGGCAGCACCGAGAGTCCTGCTAGAGACAGGACAGCAGTATTACAGCACAGCTAATGAAGTACCTTTTCCTTCAAATTCCATATGGACTCCCTTTTCACCATGCTTCTTAAGTAAGACTCATCACTGCAGTTATCTTCTGGACTATGAACAATATTGAAGTGTAGCACATAATATTTATATAAAAACACGTTACAAATTGATCCTGAGGGCGGGAACAGTAATTCTGCTGTCTACACAAACTATCTTTAAGTGCAGTTAAGAAATCATTTCACAGGCTCAAAGTATATAATAAAATGAAGGTAATAAGCATGACTGAGACACAGAGGGAACAAATTATCTTCTGGCAATATACCCTACAATTGTGACTGGATAAAACTGTTAATCTGCAGCTGAGCAGAAAATGCATAATCTGAAGGGATTTCTTCATTTAAAATGAAACAATTTCCTACCCTTTGATAAAACAGTAAGAACTTACACTATTACACAAATTATAGAAAATGGCGCAACAGGACACAAGTCCAATGGAAAAAAAGAAAAAAAGTTATTCATTATCTCCAGCGTTAAAAAGATGCTTTAGTTGACTAGAAAATACAAGCTAATAGAACAGCTGGTATTATGAAGCCAGATTCTTCCTCTGCTCACACATACCTTTCAGCTGATACACAAATCCAAAGATTTTTTTCTACTGCTCCCTCCTGTCTTACTGGTACTAACCATCTAAGCTGTTACACTGAATTAATGTCAAACCAGAAAAAGATTTCCTACGAAACAGCTACTCGAACTCCACTTAGAAACCATAGGTGCTTTTCCATTCGGAACTAAATGATACTCATCTTTCACAGACAAAGCATCTGAGATTTAACTATGCAGAGTAATCTTTCAGCATGATTATTACTAATCACTTGTGATGCCGTTTTCCAAATGTGTTCTGACAAGAAATAAAGTGGTGAATGTCAGGTCTTAGAAGCAAAAGCCAAAAGTACAATTATAATTAAGAAACAATTCAATACATAAAATTAGAAATACCTTTCTATGCTTAAGGAGACAAGCAACATAAAACAATTTATTTTGTGTTGAAGAAGGTGTCTGCACACAAGAGAAAAAAAACAGCATATCCCTGTTTTCAGCATAGAAATTACAGCCACAGCCACTAAAACTGTGAAGTGATCTATTTACAGTCCCACCGAGAACCCCTTCACAGAAACACCCCTCTAAAAGCCGAGTGGATTTTTTTGGTTTTCCCCCAGACTAAATCAACCTCCTACTTGCAGATGTGGACGCTGCACTTCACAGGCAAAGTACAAACATCAAACTGGGCTGCTGCAGACTTCAGGCACTGACTTCAGTGGAAGACAGCCACATCTTGCTGTGGGGAAAACAGGCCAAGCAATTAAATATGCATCAGCATTAAAGCTAAACGTACAGAAATAGCTTACAGACATCATTTTGGCTTACCAGCTCTGCATGCATAGCCTGCATACATATTTCATTTTTAACTACAAAGACAAAACTTCTGTGCAATACACTTTCTGTGACACTATCTTTACCATTGTATGCATCACAGAGTCTTGGAGCAATAAAAAAATAATATGACAGCATTAGCAGAATTTTTTTTTTTTTTACTAGAAACTTGCTCAAAATGTAATGGACTTCACATATAATACGCAGCACACTGTCCCATTAACATTAATGGAAAGTATCTTATAAAAGCCGTTCCTTGGTGCTTAAGCCTTCAGTTTACAACTCCAACTTTCCAACTATTTCTTTTTTACCCTCTACTTTTTTCTTTCTTAGTTAATTCCTTCCTCAACTGACAAAAAATGAAATGTCAGTGAGCCACTCCACCTCAGAGCAACATCCACAACGCACAAAAAAAGCACAGAAACACTCAGCTACAGCCGCGCATTTAACGTTTACTTCCAACAGTGAAATGAGGCTATCTGCATTCAGTTGTTCATATGATCTAATGTATAATGAATCTCTGGCATATCCATAGGTACAGAAAGGAAATTCTTTTTTTCCTGCACTAAGGCAGCATAAGATAGTCTGACAAACCCTTCAAATTGTCAGCAACTTCTAACAGAGAGATAAAGACAATGGATAGCCCTACCAAGCCACTAACATCTGCTCAAAACCTGCAGTTCCTCTTTTCCTCTTCCAGCACTTACCCAAGCTAGCATGCACTTGTATAATTCTTTAAAGCACTGAACATTTAAGCATGTCACAATTCTATGATGTCTCATTTATATAATTAGTACTAACATATGGCCCACAATCAGTGTGGGAAATCTAACATATTCTTTGGGAAGCTGTCAAAGCTAAAGGGATGTATTTTTCAATAAGTTAAAAGAATTAAATATGCAAATCCTGCTTACAATAAGGATAGCAAGGAAATGGAAATTTAGCCCAAAAGATGTGCTTGCTCACTGTATCAAACACAGGGTTATTCTCCTCTGTGTCTGCCAGTGCCAGTACAAGTCAGAATATACAACAACATGCACAGAAGTTCTGCAACCACCACTTTGGCTGGATTTTAGCCATGCTGTGGAAAACTATACAGTAGATAAAACCAAAATCCATTGCGAAAATGCCAGCTATAGTTAACACACTGGTCTGAATATGACTTCATAATAGATTGTATTAATCCATATTCTTTTCAAAACTTCAGCTGTTCACTGGACAGGGACACCTCTGTAATGTCTCCAGCAAGTAACACACCATGTGTTTAGCAGAAACCACTTTTAGGCAAGCTTATCCCAGTACTTTTTCCAGGGACAAAAGCACAACATCCCTAAAAATCTCTGAGCCAAGTTTTCAATCTTCTTCACTGGTTTCCGACTGGCAAAGCTGTAGCTGATTCAAGCGTGGCACCGCCGTGACCGCTGGCAGTAGGTGGCCCCACCACAGGGAATGACCAACTCCAGAAGACAGCAGAAGCAAACAAGGAGAGAATCAGAGCTGCTGCCTACATATTATGCAATAGGTTATCTCACTCCCCTGAAACAAGTCTTCAGGATCAACAGTTGCACTTGTGACTTATTAATAAATTGTTAATTAATCAGTTGTACAGATCTAGATGAAACACTATCAGAAACGCACAGAAGATCTCCCAGTGACAACAGTGAACTGAATACCACGAGAGTTTCCGCAGCATCCAAGTGTTCACGATTTGCCTGGGAAGTCTGACTGGCTTTCCCGCAGATCAAAGGAACTAGAATAGACTGGCATGTGTGTAGCAGCAAAAATTCTTTGTAGACAGCCTATATGTACAGTTAATAAATTTACTCTTTGGTACAGCATTATTTAGTGAGGAAAAAGAAAAAAATTGAAACCAGTGATGATCCCACGTTAAGGAAATAATATGCTCCAAAATTGTTTGATCATCGTTAGGTTTCAGAATAACCACTGAAACATGGAACCAGCTATACATTTCACAAAACAGTTAGTAAAGTCAAATCTGTTCAGTAAAACCCTTTCTTAAAGGCAACATCAGCAACATAAAAGCTCACTAATTTGTCTGAATAAAATCCCTCACCCTGTGGTTAAGAATTTGCCGAGCAAGCCAAGTAAACTAAAGCAGCAGAGTTGGCATTTGACATATCTCTTAAGAGAGTGAGCTGTGACAAGTTACTAATGATCTCAATCAGAAAGCAACTACCAGTGTCCTGTAAAAGGTATAAAGACATGAAGAAATCTGGAGATAAGGACCAAATGCTGAGTTGGGATAAACAGGTAAAACTGTTTTCAGTGAATGACACTGCTCAGATCAGCTCTAAACCTGTCCCTCCAAATGTTCTGCACCTTTTATTGTTAGGTGGATTCATCCCTAACAACACTGTAACCTCAAATGTGCTCTAAATGCGTGAACAGCAGGATGTTGACATAAAATTTGTTTTGAATCTCAGAGTGAGCCCCAAACGTGCAACATTTGCCTACAGTAAGAGCTTCACAAAGCTGGAAAACTGGCAGTTGTGAAAAGGAATTAGAAGTGTTAACAGCTATGGAAGAAAAATTTAACCATTGCGCTCCACGTATGCCAAAAAAAAGCATGTGGGAAGGGAGATTAGAGAGGGAGGAACCACTTCAACTGAGCTGGTAGCTACAGAGAGACAAGTTCGCAATGCCATGCAAACTCATCAGAGAGTTTCATAATGGGCATTTCCAGTGATCAGGGGAAAAAAAAAACAAAAAAAACAACAACCAAAAAACAGAAACAAGCAAGCTAGAGATGAGAAAAAAAGATCCATGCAACGAAAAGAACTTTCTTCCTCACAGCAAAGTGTATGAGCCCTTCCTTATTCTTTTCGCTAGACTCAAGTTACTAATTTTATTCAAATCCTCCTTGCAGCTTCCTAGCTGTTGAAAGCTCTGTCTGATCCGTCTCTCACAAGTTTCAAAGGTGGAAGGAGAAATGTGTTAAGATGATGTCTCAACTTGTCCAGATAACTCAAATTTTTCTAAAATGACTACCACTGTTTTATCTAAGTGCTACACAACAACCAAAGATGGAAGTTGGTTTGCCATGACAAGAAATGAAACAGACCTGAGGTGTTCATACTCACACTTAATTACTGAATAAATGAGAGCCATTCTGTGGTAAGGTGATACAACTTGACATGGTTACTTTCAGCCTTGCATTTTCCTGGTATGTGCATGTCAGAAAGGTTTGTTCGTCCTTCCTCCTTAGCCCCTTCCCTCCCTCAATTTCAATTCTTGACTTTCACCTCTCAGGTTGCATGGCATTAATTAGAATTATTAAAAGGAACAGTAGTAGAGGAGCCAAACATACAACGTATCGTATTTTTGAAACCTATTCCCATTTTATCAGGCATTCTTCCTAGTATCCATGCAGCAAAGACTGTCTCTGCTTGAAGATGAGAGTTAATGGACAATTGGGAAGGCATGGTGAACTGAGGTCACAGTATTAA
This sequence comes from Scopus umbretta, assembly GCA_013400535.1. NCBI lineage: Eukaryota > Metazoa > Chordata > Aves > Pelecaniformes > Scopidae > Scopus > Scopus umbretta. The sequence continues at coordinate 82,189 of VZTL01032354.1, forward strand.
GTATTATTTAAAAGCACAATATGCAGTGACACAAATGACATTTTTGCAGGGAAATGCTGATATTAGCCTCAGAGCAAATGAACGATGTGCATCGTTCCCACAATGAAACTGTTCTTTAAGAGACAAAGCATGAGAAAGGATGCAAAGACTTTTAAACACAAGGGAAATTACAACATAAAACCTTAAGCCAAACTTTTACTTATATTAATAAGGTTACTTTACATCATTGCAGTAGAAGAAAGGGATCACCAAGACCTTTACACTGTCAAGATATCAAGAGTAGAACAAAACACCTTTAATATAAATGTGAGACTCAGACCTAGCAAGATTCAAATCTAGGGAAAAGACATTATATGTATTATTTAAATAATATTATATTATCTATTACTATATTATACAATGTCACATATATTTTATTTAGGAGCAGGGTACTCAGGATGTGTATAGCCAATGACTCTCTTGGTTCCTCTCCTACAAGATGAAGAGGAAACAATGCTTTTTTCAGACTTCACTCTGAAATCTGAAGACGACCAGAACTACTAGTAGCCACAGATGTTGATACCTTAAGTAATTTAAGATAAACACATAAACTTAAATTCTTATGTTTTCAAATATAGCACTAAAAGCTAAAGGAGCTTATTTAGTTGAGTTTGCTCGCTGCTTCTGGTATTAACAGCCTTTCAATTCCTTTTAGTCACATCATTATATCCCAGTTAAACAGCATTCAGATATCTGATAGGCAAATCTCAAGGCATTTTGGCATGGCCCAGCCTACATGACGACCAGTATTTAATTAGCTGTGTTACTGCTTATTTCAGAATGCATGAGGTCACTCCTCCAATCGTATAAATCATTACACAAATTCCTTCCATTTAGAGAAGCACAAACCATCTCAAAAAAAAAAAATATCTTAAATTTTAACTAAAAAATACTGAATACATAAATAACAGTTTTCATTAATGATTATAAAGGAATACTACAGATAACTGTAGCCAGAGTATGATAATTCAAAGATACCAGTCAGGGAAGTAGGAATGTAATTTTAATATTCACAACAGTGACAACAAAAAAAAGGGATATTTCAATGACAAACATTAATATTGAAATTCTCAGGAAATCTGGGGCATTCTTTGGTATTTAAAATAATTTTGAATCCTCGTTTACAGAAACATACTTCACCCCTACCATGTTACAAAGCCCAACAAACCTGATTTTACACTGATGACTTCAGGTATCTGGACAAGAAAGTAAAACCAACTGAAAACACGCATGAAAATAACCAAATGGTTTTTGCAAGCCAAAAATCAAATTACTTTTTGTAATGTTTTCCATTTTCAATAATGTAACTTATTAATAATAAGAAAGGAAAAAAAATCTACGTACATTTTATACAAGACAAACTTTCCATTAAATGGAAGCACAGCTTGGAAGTAACGGCAGCAAAATAACGTGCAACAGAAAAATATTTACAGGCTCCTCAAATGTCAGCCGTAGCCTGAATGCCTCAAATCACCTTCCACTTTCTCATTACCTGCCCTGACAGCACCTGTAAAAAGTAAGGAGAGCACAAGCAGCCCTTCACAGCGGCAATGCAATCCAGGAGATGCAGCAAGGTGGCGCAGGGCAAGCAGATGTGATCTTTCAGACCATCCACATGTTCCGGTTTGGTTCTAGAGCAACTCAGTCATTTCCCAGAGTTCACAAACACTAGCCAAGAGCACACAGACTAAATTACGCTCTTCTGACGTGGACTGATGTCTTGCCATTCACAAGTGATGCCACCCTTTCTAAAGGAATTTAGGCAGCACTGAACCAATGGATTTGCAGAAGAAACAAAAACTGCCTGGGGAGCATCACCTTCTTTATTCCTTTTCTGTTTTCCCCTCTCTTGGAGAGTCTGATGCCCCACCTGCCTAATCTATGAGTTTCTAAAGCTTTTCCAAGCAAGACTCCCAATCTCAGAAGGTCCCGTTACATGTCAGCCTGCTAAAAGACTGCGTTGCATTTTGTCTTGGCTCTCTCTGTTGGAAGCCACAGGCAGAAGAGCATCACCCTGTGACTGTACAGGGTACCACAGTGTAAGGCTGGACTGGGACCTCCACTCAGGACCGAAGTGCTCACCTGGCACAACGAGTGTTTCATGTCCAGATAAGCTTTTTGCTCCCCTTCCTTCCCCATCCATTGTGCTGTGGTCAAAGAAGTTGTATTAAGGAGGCTGGCTTTTTAGGCTTGTAGTACTCTATTACGAAGATTCACTTTACTATGGCCACAACCAGTAGAGCACTTAAACGCAGGCTTAGCTAAGTCCTTGACGAGTTCTGTTAAAACTAATGAGGAATGCATGAGCTTAAAATTAATTTCATATGCAAATGCTCTAAAACAGGATCTATATCCCTACTGTAACATCACCCTTACAATTTCATTTCTTTACAGTTCATCAGGCAGTTCCTGTTTCTGGCATAATATACCAAATTCTTTCACCAAACAGTGTAAGTAATTACAGTGTCTTTCACTGAAATTTCTTCAAAAATGAAGGAAAAAGCACCCTCACAAACTGCTCCTCCCCCTTTTTATGTTTAAGAAAAAATTAAGTTGTTGAAGAGGAAATCCTCAGCAACATGCCCAAGTTTCTTTAAAATAAAATTATATGCCAATAAAGAACAGCTATTTAAACTTAATTTCTGTCTATTCACAGAGCAGTACTTTCAAAAAGTATTAAATACCTTGAGGGGTTTTTTTAACAATTTCATAGAGAAGAAAGACTCACCACAATTCAAAGACAAAACAGAATCTCACAGATCTGCTACAGCACCTTCAGTAAATGCACAGGAAGCAAAAGAAATTTTAATCCTTACATACAGCCTGTAAGATGAGGTAGGAATTATTGCACTTACCAGGAAGACCTGTCAAATACCCCTGCCCCTCTGCTGTATTTACACTCCTTGTGAAGCCCAGCCTTTGCTACTCTTCCTGCTTGGCAGCTGGAGGGGCAGGTCGGAGCAACGCACGCTGCAGAGGTACCCGGCCAAAGCATCGGAGGCTCGAGTCTGTGAAGAACCAGCCCAGCACATCGCCTTTCACAGCGTTACTGGCCCATCTAATCAAACAGAGCTGAATTTCACAAGTCTCGCTGAATGCAGCGGTATGAAACAATATCCCTCGGTAACACAATGACCGAAGAAGTAAGATTATTTATCATTGTGCTTTGCAAAGGGAGCTCCTTTGGAAGCAGCAGGAGGCTTTCTATATAAAAAAAACAAAACAAAACAAATCTTCCTTGATTGGCTCTTTGATATTAACAAAAGGCTCTATTCTGTCCTCATAGTTTCCCTTAATGCTAAAAGAAGTTACACATGCACATGGGAGAATTTTCACCATAAACTCTTGCGATAGCATCCTTCAGTTTCCACAGCTCTCCGCCTATGGTCACATTCTGAAGCGAAAAACACCAGACGTATTTGAAAGTTAGAAGGCAGCAAGTGTACCTAAAGGACAGAAGTTCACAAAGCATGCTACTCCCAGGGTCTGGGTCCAGCCAAATCCTCGCTGCAGGAAGTCATATTCTGGATTTATTCATGAACAGATGGACAGGAAACAGAAGTTTACAACCGGAGTCAGACTTGGATTTCATACACAAGTTGAAGACCTAGCTTTTGCACTGAATAAGGAGAAAAAATAGGTATCAACTAATTTCTACTTATTTTCAAGATAAAAGCGGTACATGTGTTTGAGGTGGTCTGGCTGCACAGTGATTAGTTTCACCTTGAATAAATGTGAGATCCTCCAACACGCAAGGAGCTACAACCCCACTACACTGATGAAGAGCTATGAAGGAACATTGGGGAACATTACGCTAAGGGAGGACATACACCTCCACTTCCATCCTGCACAGATTTCCAAATCAGTTTTAGTGCAGTCATTTGTTTGTGACTCCACTGCTTTTTCCTCTTTAAAGAAAAAAAAAAATTGCATTATTCTCCACAAAGATTGCATTTTCCAAATAAAGGGAGTTGTGGCTGAAATGCTGATTACCCAGAAGAAATCCTAACGAAAGCAAGTGTCATAAACTATAACTATACACTACACAATATATGCAGTTTCACTGCAAATGCAGCCCCAGCCACGAGAACAGCAATGTCTTTTGAGTCCCATTATGTATAGCAAGAATAAGGATATTTATGAATGGGCAGTAGCTGCTTGTGCTCATTGCTCTGGGAAAAGCATATATATTCCTAACAGCTAGTGAATAAGTTCCACACACTTACTTTGTTTCAGAAGAACACATAAGCTACACACAGTCCAGGATTTAAGGCTCCTCCAAATCAGTGTTAGTTTTCATGGGAAGGAAAAAAAAAAATAAAAATATCCATAGTCAGCTAATATGTGAATACATTCAAGTACATGCTGCATCCTGGAATATACTTTTGACAACTACGTAGTGAATCCTTGATTGAACATACTATTTGGTAAGATTCAAAATCTGCTTTTCTTGAGAGTGTTTCCACAAACACACTCTCAATCAGATGAATACATATCACTAGATATTTATCAGTTACTTCCTTTACTCAGAATTATCCCCTCTTCTGTGAGTAAGCACTCAAAAAAATTGTCTTTTTTTTTTGGTCATTTCTTCCCTTTTGAATTACTAGAAGCTTGAGACCTCAGTATTCACAGAAGAATTGCATACTTTCTGCTGCACTGGAGATGCATAAAAATGTAAGAATCCTGAAAAAAATAACAATCAAAAAGGACAGTCAGAGTAAGGAGATCTGTGGTCTCTCTAATGTAACTTCTGACCCATATGTGACTAGTACCAGAGAAGAAAGGTATATTGTACTGAACAAGTACAGAATAACCTGCCCGTAGTAAACTTGCTTTTTTCCCCTATAACTATGCCTTAAAACACTGGAGGAAGAGGGCGTGTTTTCCCTAACTTCTGTTAATGCACAAATTCTAATAATCCATGTAAATGTCAGTTTTTCTTTTTGAATTCATGCATTTAGACTGTGATATCTATTTTGCCACAAGTTCCTGAAGTTAATTATGTATTGTATTAAAAAAAAGTTTCAGTTATCTCCATTTACTGCCTTTCAATGTAGTTCTTTGTTCTTGCAGTAAGTTAAAGTGCATTATTTATTTATACACACACAACCCGCTGACTACTCATCCTCTAACCTAAGCTGGTTCTATTTCTTTGAGTAGCTCATCACAAGGAATTCCTTCTAATGCCACAAATCACTTCTGCCCATCCTACAGCCCTTCTCTATTTTATTGTATTTTCTTAAGAGAGACACAGAACAAAACACAGCATTCCTATTATAAAGCACCATGATGTATACCAGTGGTAACTACAAACAAGGAATTACTGCCATTATGTTTTATGAAATGATTTTTTGGTTTGGGGGTTCCCCCCCCCCTTTTTTTTTTTTTTTAAAGTAGCAGATAAAAGCCTAACTTGGTAGCTTTTTTTCCTGCAGCAAATGTAGTTAATTTAACATTCAGCAACATGCAATTAGGTCAAATTACGTACTCTGAAGATTTTACTTGGATTTGTCAGCTGCAACATTTCTTCTGCCATCACAGTGCCTATTCCTTAAGCTTTGCCAGATACTCCCTAAAGTTCCTCAGCCTTCCTCCAACTCATTTTCTATCACCCAGAAATTCTACCATCTCTTTACTCATCTTTTGGGATTGCTATACAACAGTAAGATTAATAACACTCACCCTGCTACTCATATTCCTACATCCTCCCATTAGTCTCCTACGATGTCCAAGTTGCCAAGTGTCCAAGTGGCTCTGAGCATGACACACACGTAACCCTGAGTTACGCTACACCGCAACTCCTGCAGAGGGAACAGTTCTGGTAGGCCCACCTCATGCATCTCCATTCAATATTCTTAAACATTTCTTACAGGAAAACAGTTTGGGATTAGAACTTTTTGAAAGTCTAAGAAAAATACTACACCCATTAATGTCTTCTAACAGTCTGTTTTAGATTTAGTTGTACCTGTTCATCTTTAATTGTACCTGTACCTTCATTGGACCTAGCTGTAGAAACACTTACAAGATGACAAAATCTATTACAATCTATCATCTTGTGTATCTTTCTTTGCCTCTTCTTCCTAGGGAGATTCTGCTCCAAAGAAAGAAAAGGGCCACAGACATCTTGTGATCCAACAAGCCCCCTCAATTGCAAGAGATTTTATACAAAAGACAGTGGAATACTACAATAGGCAGCAATATAAGCAAGAAAAGGAGAGGTTATGCTTTGATGTGAATCGTCAAATTCTCACAATATTTCACGGAGCCTGTCTGGCTGCTGCTACCACCAACAACCGATATATTTTCTTTCTTCTCGGTCCTTCGTTGGGCAACCCAAATGTGGGGCAACAATTCAGCTTGAAATAGGACATACTAGTGAAATTCACCCCTATTGTTGAAAAAGCATTTGTCCCAAAAGGCACTCTTCTAACCTCAAAAGCCTGCAAACAGCAATGCTTCTAAGAGCTCACATGCATCCCACACAAAACCTGTATCCCTTGAAATGTCAGCTCACAAATGTACCTACATTGTATAAAGAAAGCACTTCCATTTCTGGGATTTTAGAAAGTTCTTTGGTACTCTAGGTTGCAGTCAGCCTTCAGTAAGAAATTGCTCCAATGGGTCAGACACAATTTTATAGCAGCAAAGTGTTACATTTAGGCTCCATTCTTACTGCTTTTTTTTTGGTCCCTTTTTGAGGAGGGAATTCCTTCCATGTTTTTAAAAAGAGTTCGTCCTTGTTTATTTCAGCTATTGTGTCTCCATCTGAAATAATCAGAATCAGTGACTTGGAAATACTCCTACAGGAATCTTTTTTTTTCTAAAAGCACAGTATCAGATGGTCATTTCTATCTTAAGAAAAAGCTTTCTAAAGCAAAAACAGCACTGGTCTCCATAGCTATAAATACAGCAGCTGAATACATCCAAGGAGACAACACATTTCACCTTCCTAGTACTTATCATCAGCAAAAGCTTTAAAGTATCAGACCAAGAGCAGGTAACAAACCACAAATATTACTGAAACTGGGAAGCAAAGCAGTCCAGTAACTTAAGATGCAGATCATGCCATCATAAAATGCTTAAGAAAAGCAATTCTGAATTGAATATTTAAGAAAAAGAACGGTAAGTTATTTCTTCTCTAGAGCGGATCACTATAGTAAATGCTGGATGTAAAAGTGAGATGGACCGCAGGCATGTAGCTTCCTTTCTTCATTGGACTACCACCTCACAACCACAGATTGTTCTGTCAGACTTCACTTAATGAATTGCCAACTCTCTGACAATTTCATAGTCTGCAGATTTTGTTGTACTGCTACAACTTCATCATGGCATCTTTCACATAAAAATTAAGCAAGTTTCTCAGTCCTGTGACTACAAAGTAAAAAACTTGAACATGCATGATCCTTAAGAACTCAGAAAATCAGAAAACAAATAATATAACAAATATAGCCTTTTAATTTAATCTCAACTTAAAAATTTTTGGAGACCAAAAGAACTGTATTTTTAATTGGCTGGAGAGTGAAAAGATGGTTAATAGATAATTGAGAACAAGGAAGCCTTTGCGCATTTGACTCTTGAACAGGGTTGTTAACATATCTGCAAAAAAAAAAAAATAATGGCTCCTTTTTCCTGCCATCTAAATATAAAATGTAAATTACCTAAGCAGACATAAATCTTCTGAAAGATGGACCTTAACCAAAAGCCTCCTTAAGTCTGCTTAATAACACTAGATAACAAATTGCTCACCAGGATGCAGATCAGGCTTTCCAGCTGCCTTCCCAGCAAGCTGTCCTCTCACAGGTCTGGAGTTGTTCATGACAGAGATACTGATTCTTTACAGCCTGTTTGGTGAGGACCTACTGTAATACGGTTCTGATCAGATGGAGAAAAGCAAACAGTTCACTTTTCTTCATTACTAACACCGGTTAAAAAAAAATCCTCAAGTCCTCTGAAGAGTGTACAATGTAGTATTGAACAGACCATTTAATTCTTCATTTCTCGAAGGCATTTCAACATGAACCCATTCCTATTCATGGCAGGCCTCAAATAAATGCGCATTTAGCTGAGGCTTTGGTCTAATCATCACGCACACATATAAGTACCCCCACTGAATACATGCTTTCTAAATGGGACCTCAGTCACTTCATATATGGGAGATGCAGAGCCCCTGCTGAAAACAGAAGAGTATGTATGCTACGGGAACGATGAGATAATGAAGATGCTGAAACATTATAGAAATACCGCAAGCAAGAGTTTACATTCTGAAGCAGATGACAGTCAATGTACTAGCACAGGTTCTCCTACATGCAACCAGTCAGTCAGGCTTCTTGGGATACCTCCAAGTAAAACCACATTCTGTACAACTGAGCTCTCTGCTTGGCAGAAGTCTCACTCCTGTGCAAGCAACATCAACCACAGAAAAAAAAAGAACGGGCAATAAATTGGATGGATTAAATTGATCGCATTTTTAACCATCCTGGCCACGATTTCCCAGGTAATGAAAGTGGNGCAATAAATTGGATGGATTAAATTGATCGCATTTTTAACCATCCTGGCCACGATTTCCCAGGTAATGAAAGTGGCAATCTGTTAGCATGGTTTGTCTTTTTTCACATTTAAAAACCAAAACGCTCCCAACCCCCCCCAATTGTCAGATTTCAGCTGAACCCTAATATTACAGATGAACTCCCTACCACAATGAAACATCCTGACAGCATACTGCAGGTTCCTTTAATGAAGCAAACAACAAGAAGGATGCAGTGTTTCCAAATAAGTTTTCCACTAATAAAGGAAAAAGCCAATTCCACCTGCATGAAGTCAGCTACATTAATCCAAACTAAAGAAACTGCTAAAAACTAACAAGTTCCGTAGTCCTATAGAGCAGGTTAAGGGAGAAGGGTAAAGTATAAAAGCAACCCCTAACATGTTTGTAACAAAATCAACTCGGATCATATTGCTCAGAAACAAAAGTTTCATCAAAAGTGAAAGATATGCTTTAAAAAGAATGTGCGTTACATTTGCAAAGGTGTTTTTTTCTTCCAAAGTAATAAAAAACTTTTAATAGGCCTAGTGTGATCCAAAACTTGAGGGTTTTTTTCTATCCTATGTCTTATAACATTAACATTTTTACTTATTTCTTATCTCTGGTCCTGAGCAACAGTTCATGACCAGAACAGGTCTGCTGTTCAAGGCAATTTTCACACTTTGGGACACTGACTTTGGCCTAATTGAAAGGAAATGCTGCTTTCTGACATGATGAATTATCTTTTTGACATAACAGACAGGACTGTTGCTTCTCTCCGAGCTCAATCTTTATTTCATGGTCATTTTCATCAAATCTGTGCTGGTGGTGATACATCAAATGCTTAGAATTTCAATGAATTGTCATTACAAAGGTTTTCAGGCTTCTGCAAATTTTCTCTCTTTGGTTTACTCTGCTTGTGGTTTAGTCTCAACATCTTTCCATAAGGTTTTGCCGACTCTTCTGGGTAGTTCCCAGTAAGGCTCAGCCTTCTTGGCAGCTCTGTGACTTGAGCAAGACTGGGGTACAAGGGAGTCTGTCCCACATTCCCTGCTCTGCTGATTTCCCAGTGGTGAACACAGCGAGCTCTATGCTTGTAGTCTGATCCTGGGTACCATCCACATTTTGTATTTGTTAAGTAAGTATCATCAGTGGGTGGCTTTGTATTTTGTAGGAAGTTGAAAAGGTCACCAGGCAGTTAGCAGCTATGGGTTGATAATAAAACTATATACCTACACATATATATGTATTTAAACCATCTATAAATAGTTTCTATATTAGTTATGGTTATAGACAATACATATTAGGTTATAGTTACATAAATGATCTATATTTGTATTAAAAATACACCCAAAAATACACATAAAGATACACACGCATATATACAAATAAAACATACAATGTAATAATTAACAGTATTCTTTTATTACATCTAACCAATAGCCAAAAGAAGCAAATATATACAAAAGTCACATACTAGATATTTGATCCTTTAAAAACTACATTTTCCAAATGATGGTACCTCCAGTAATTCACTACATAACTTTACACATTTTTCTTCTTCTCAAAGAGCCCTCTCTTTCTTTAACATAATATTACCATTTATTCAATTTCAGTACCTGATAACAGAGCACTGACTTTGTAAGAGTACCTTTCTGAGAGCTCATCTCTTATGCATATGCATTGTTCTGCAAAGAAATAAAGCCAGATGATGCTGAACCAGTTTTCAGAAGCTACCATTTTAGAAAAACTAGAAACAACTAAGAAAAATATGGTTGTGTAATTTTTAACAAAACAATATGGAACCTGATGCGATGCATTAACAGTCCATAATGTTATTGAGCAAGACTACAAGAGAGACACTTTCCTTGCACTTGCTTGTCAGACAATTACTTTCTGCTACTGTAATACTTCATGTGCATACTTCCAAGGAAGACTCATGAACGCACAGGTTCATTAAGGGAATGAGAGAATCGATTGTAAAATGGAAAAGGCCGAGTGAGGTCATATTTCAAAGAGATGAATATGGTACACTCCATTATGTTGTAATCAGCCTCTCTCTTTCATCCTACGAACTGTAATAGTCTATCCTAATTTAAAAAAAAAAAATACAAATTTCTCACTGCCTGCATTGTACCTTCATGCCAAATACAGTGAGGAATTCAGATGTGCTGCAGGCAGTTTCCATTTACCATGGTCTTTGGAGCAGACGGTATTGATGTTGCTGACCATTTTTCTCCTTAATAAGAAAAACATTCAAATGCTACTAATATTGCTGCCTTGGCAAACCACATTTAATAGATGGGACTTGCCCTGTACATGACACACAGAACATCAATCAAGGCTGAATTTTATTTCAATTTATTATGGTTGCTGTCTAAATGAAAAAATGCTTATATCGTTAAAATGTCTTACAGTATAAATGTGCAAATGATGTAATCACCCATTTTGTAGGAAAATTCTGATTTTCCTTAAAAATATCTACAGTTGAACTTCTAAATATTTAATAAATGCAAAACTAAAAAACACAAGCACACTAAGAAACCGCAGTAACTGGTATCTGGTGTAATATCATGGTTTTGTGCTTGATAGTTTTTATCTTTAGATTAGTGTATAAGGTATTCTTTTAAAATGATAAGAGCTGCCTTTTTGTTAAAATCATCTGGAATAAATTACTTTAATCTTGACTTCATTCAGGGCTCTCACACGTGTGGTTTTTTTTCAAAGTTATAATTTATCACAGTTCTTTGCTTGCTATAGCCAGCCATCTCCAGACTCTGAACTAGGGGCCTGCAAAAGCCCGGTAAGCTTTCCCAGCTAAACAATGCTGGACACCACACAATTACCAAGAGGTAGGTAGAAAGCAGCACCATCAAAGAAAAAAGACAATACTCAATTTCGTAACTGATTACAGTGCACAAACCTGTCCCAGCTGTAGAGGCAGAATTTAAGGCAGTCCCGCTTGGCACACACAGCAACTGACTTCACCAGGAGCTCGCTTGCGATGATGCCTCTCCTAGCTGCTACCTCCAGAACTGCGCAAAACAATGCATACAAGGTAATGGCCATGCTGCGCTGAGTGCTATAGATTGCCAGGTCAACCCAATGGTATTTAAACCTCATTAAACTGTCATATACTCTCTCTCTATTATTAGCATACAATTATTATATAAATACAATACTCGCCCTTATAAATAGGTGGCTCGTTCTGCTCTGTTCATTTGGTAATGCTCAAAAGTCCAGAGCCTTAATGTACTGTAACACATCAAAGAACAATAAATGCTTACAAAATTTCATAAGCACATAGCAGGCCAGGGAAAAAAAAAAGTCACTTTCTAGTAGAAAATGAGAGTTTAGCATGGATCTGTAGGCATCCTACTGCTTTCCTCACTTGGACAAAAGTATTTAATACGGAGTTTGGACGCAACAAGCAAGACTGAACTGCAAAACCAGTCTCTCAGCACGTATAGGAAACCATGATAAGATGTGATGAACAGATGGGCAGTATAGCTACACGCTGCATCACTTAGCGCTGCAGTTCATCAGGTAACCACCACTCATGCACAAGTCCCAGCATCTTCAAAGGAGAGAGAAGATGAGGAGAGAAGACGAATGAGAGGAAAGGCGTCATGCACCATTTTTGCTTTGCACTGCATTTTATCATAACCCAGAACTGAGGAGCAATTTGAACTTGGCCTTTAAAAAAAAAAAATTAAAAATTGAAATGAAGGAAGTGCGGGCAAGCTACATGACAGATAAATAGGACTTTTATAATGTTACATATTGTAAAGTTTGCCAGAATACATTGAAAGAAGAGCCAGCTAAATCACATCCTGCTACAGCTGTCCAACTTCATAGCTAAAATGTTCATATTAACTCCATTAAACAATTAGAGAAGGAAATCCAAAATATTATTACAAGTATGTTGGCTTAACACTGTCTTCTTCCCAGATTTAATAACAGATACAGTACCCTCAACTTCAAAGGCTGACGAATTTATACAAATTGTGGGCATTCACACCCTCAGGGCCACAAAGCAGTTGTCCTATGGAAATCCTACAACATCTAAACTTCACTATACATTTCTGACATTTTAAAAAAGAAAGGAAGGATATTCTAGTAATTACAGAGCTGGCCTGACATTTAGGGGATCTCAATTTAATTTCCTTGTCTGCCAGACTTCCCTTCATAATCCCAGACAAAGTAAATCGTTTTCCTTACCCCAGTTTCCCATCTTCAAAATGGAGAAGACCATTTAACTACCTGAATCATTTAAGTTTTAAACAAAGGAAAGAAAAAATATCCTTTTCTTCTGTATTTTTATTTTCTCCTCAGATGGAAAGTCACCTGAAGGCTCAATCTTCCAAAGGCTTTGACTGTATGCTGTTGCGTATCTTGAAATCAACAAAACACACTATTTATAAGTAACATGCCTTATATGTTGCAGGTCTTAATGTCATTGGAGAGCCTTCCACTTCAAAACTGCTGCTCTGTGATAAAAAGATATAGAAGAATGAACACTAGTGAAGTTAATAAACAAAATGCATTCATGGCCCATTACTTCAAATAACTTTACTATATAAATAGTCCACTCATAAAATAATGGCCTCAATTAACATTTAATTCTCACACAATGCTTTTGTAATGTACTGCAGGGATTAGAAGTTCTGCATGAATATCGCTATTCTAGAACTGCCACAACTTACAAGAGAAGTACTGACATATTTTCCACTTGATTAAAAACAGTTCCTAGTCATTTTTCCCCCCCTCTTTTTCTACTAGGCCTCCTTGTCCTAGAAGAATTACAAGAGAAGACGGTCTACTACAGTTGGAGCTCCCAATCTGCTAGCTGACGATGATCCTCAGCCTTGCTCCGAAAATTCATAAGCACACTAGCGCAGCACTACTACAGAGGAGTAAGCTCAGAGGTCCCACCACTCTGGCAGCCCTGCGACTTTGGGAAGCAAGTAATGAGAATTCACTGTGTAAGTGCATGCTTCAATCCTTTTTACAATGAGGTGGAATGAAGCGAGATTTCCGAGACACCCCCACCCCCATCAGCTAAAAAAATGCCAGCACTGCCACTGCAGGGAACAGACACTTGAGGACAAGACCAAGGCAACAGTGGAAGAGTCTTTCTGACAACGTTAACATTCTGACAGCGGCATGTGATACAAGGGCAGCTGCGATGCTTGTAAGTTGATAGATCTAAATGTCGTGTGAAAGACCTCCCCTCACTCAGCAATCTTAGTGTTTTCCAAGCTAATGCATTCTCTTTTAGCGCAGAAAATTAAGAAGTTAACTGGGAAAGAGAGTATCTTTGTAATATGCGGTTGCTTTTATCCTGCAACACAATGACTGAGCATTGACGAGATGATAACTCAGTCAATTAATCAAACACCAACAAAACACATTCTAACAATGACTGCCGCATTCATGGTGTCATTTTAGGAACCGACTCCAGTACACACAGATATTTTTTTGTCCCATGGGTTTGACCTGAATCCTAATGAAATTAACTGCTAGAAGAAACCAAGCCAGTGCAAGCGACCAGCTTTCAGGGCATGCTGCAAAACCTGCTGAAAAAGCCAGCAACTGCTTCCCCTACAAGCCAGAAAGGAGGAAGGCCAGAAAGCTCCTGGAAATCTAAAATGGACTTCACGGTGCTTTGATGAAGTGCATTGATGGTGAAGTGATGGAATAAAAAAAAAAATATTACGAGATGACATAAGACAAAGATCTAAATATAAAATCCTGCCAACACCTATCATCCTCAAAACGTGGTTAGGGTCATGTTAGGACTTCTGCCTGCGGGTAAGTCTAAGGCATGAAAAAAACCTAATTCGAAGAAAATTAAATATACAAAAAATACAACTGCTTTTCAGCTATTATTTTCCTCACAGATATTGTCTTATTTTAAATTTATTGTTAATAGAGTATGTTAGTAGTTGTCCCTAATAAGCTCTGCATACATCCAAGAAAAGTGCATACCCTGACAAAGATGCTTCTAGTTTTGCACAACACACAGCTTTTTTATATGATATGTTCTCTCTTGAAAACTACTCCCTCGCAAAATGAAAATTCAGCAGAATCTCTAATAGCTTTCATATTTCAGTCTAATAGGTAGCGTGGCATTGCACTGCCACCCACCTTTGCTACAATATTGCACAGCACATTTAACAGACATTTGCTTCCTTCACACAGTCCTTATGTGCAGCTTCTGCAGGACCTTAGTATTAACATTTAACAGAGTCTATGAGCATAAAGCACATTTACGAACACCTGCTAGAACATTTTACTTGCCTTAAGAGTTTCATTATAACTGTTAAATTTTCTTGCTATGCTTTATGGGCCAAATCCTGGTCCAGTTTTAGCCTAAACTCCGACAGACTTCAACAGGCAGCAGATTTGATTGCATGTGGTTTTCCACACAAATTCAATACAGCTTTAAACAAAATGGGACGTCTGGTAAGCACAATACTGGACAGAAAAAGCCAGTGCCAAGCAGCTCTAAACGAAACCAGTGAACTCAGCCTTCAAACAGAATTAAAAAAAATAAAAAACCAAAAC
>VZTL01032355.1:3799-40254 GCA_013400535.1 Scopus umbretta
GTGTGAAATTGTCTTGCACTTCAAAGGCGAGTATTCTCCCAGCCGCTCTCAGCTGCATGTCTCTCGTAGGAGTGCAGCAGTGTTATCTTGACCGCACTGTCCCCGAAACACAATTAATGAAGGAGGTGATTAGTTGCCCCAGTGGAAAAGCTCCCAGAGGCCTGATCCTTCCTAATTCTGCTGTCTTAACTACTTGGGAGATCGCCTGGGTTCATGGTGATAATAAAAGGCTAGGTGCAAATGGGATTTTTGCTGCTTTTCTGACTGTTAATATAGAGCAAGAATTGAAAACGAAGTTGGCCATAAATATGCACTCTCGTGGCGATTCTTTGGAAAATATATTCTATTCCTCATTAAATAGATTTATGTACTCTTGTTAATATCGGTCGTTTTCCCTTGAATACTTGAGCAAGGGAAATTACAGTATGTTGAGAAATAATTGGATGTATCTTAAACAGAGATTCAAATGCAGATGTACTTTCAAAGAGTATTTGAATCCTAAAAGAGAATGTAGTCGGATGAAATTCCAAGAAGAAATGCAGCAAAGTGTGTAGGTGCTGTAACTGCCAGTCTCAGGCTTCTGAAGGATGTCACGTTTGCTTATTGAACCTGTACAGAACATCGCGGCCTGTGGCATACCTCCAATTACATCTGCAGGTAACACCTTCTCTTTAGCAAGACTTTGATCTTTGCACAGGCTAAAGTTGGCTTCATCTGAGTGAGGATTTTCCCCATGTCAAAGTTTCAGAATTGTCTCTAGAAGGAGCAAATGTATTTGCAAATATCTATCTTTCCTGGTATTTTATTTGAATGAATGTTACAGAGTTTTCACAAATTAAACAGTTCATGTAAACATGAGTATTAATTCCGTTACTTGCTACAATGACAATTTTGACATTGTTTTGTTGTTTTGTTTTTTTTTTTTCTTTTCCTGATTATTTTCTGGCTTTCCCAATTTTCTGATGCTGCAGTTGCAAACATACTGTGGCGAGAGGAAGGTACTGCAGTAAAGTTCTTTTGTCGTAGTGATAATGTGCTTGTCTGCTTTAATAATTCCATGATGGGCCATTCTCCACTGACTTGCCACTAACTCTATCAACTTTCACAGTTACCAGATTAAGTACAGACCAGACATTTAAAAGCTAAACTCTTCAAATAAGAGACATCACTCTTGTAGTATAAATCGTACCTATAACGTCTTACATTTTCCCACTATGAAATAATAGATGACTGTAAAATAGATAAAAATGTGAATTTTATGTAAACTGCCACCGATGTGAGTAGCCTGAGATTCTCAAGCTGCATTAATAATGGCACAAGTGTCAGAAGTGCTCCCAAATTACCATAATTGAACAAATAAGACATAAATTCAGTACACTGCATTTTTAAGCGAGTAATTCAAGCTCTTCCTCCTCAGTAGCACATATTGATGTTTACTACGTGAGCAACAAAAATTGTGTTCTTGACTGTTAGGCAAAAAAAACCCCCACAACAGGTTTTCCTTCCCTCTATCCTTTAAATCGATGCAGGGTAAAGGTTGCCCCATTTCTCCTTGTTTTAATTGGCAGTTAAGATCTCTAGTTTGATCAAATTCATAGTGTGCCCTGCACAAGGTCAACATCTGTGTATCTTGGAAGCCAAATGAGAGAAAAAAAAAACCCATCCTAAACAGCTAATTGACTCAAAGTTATTATGGAGGCACTTGAAATGAAAATTTATTTGATTTTGTGTGCGCTTGTGCTGTCAAGTTTCCAAAACGCACAGTAAGACGCATCATGCAAAGACCCAAGGAGCTCTCAAGCAGCTCGCCCATCTGCCTCTGTAGGTACAGTGCCCAGGTGCATGGATGGAGAGCCTCCCGGCTTCGGGCTCCTGGGGGCTGTGAGCAGGTTCTTGGATGATCGAAGTCCAGGCGTAAGCCAGTTCTTACATCTGCCAGTTGCCCATGAGGAAGCTGGGACCTTGGTGTCCTTCCAGCCTTGTGGGGAAGGTCTCTGTGTACATCCAAACTGCTCTCAACCACATGCCTCTGCCCACGGCAAGCACCCCTCCCTCCCGTTGTTCCTCCACGAAGGGCTGCGCACTCACTCTGCCTTTGGAGCGTGCAAAGACCCTTTCATAAGGAGTGCTTCCAGCTACCCAGAATGACAGCTGTGCTTCACGCCCTTGGCTTGGAGCTTTCTGCTTTGCTGTGGCTTGCCCCAAAGGATTTTAGGGGCAGAAGGAACGTGCCAGCCCTTAGTGACCGGTGCTACCTCGCCCAGGTATGCAGACACCCGCTGCATACCTGCTGTCCTGCTTTTGGCTGCAGACACATGCACGCAGCGGACGCAGCTGACCGGAGGTCATGAGATGTGGCACGGCCACCTCAGACAGCTCTCCAGCACTTATTCCCAAATCCGCCACCTGCAGGTGCCTGGTGCACGGCAATGAAGAGTGCCTCTTTACTGCTGATGTTCCTGTATGTGGCATTATGGGCACTAAGAATTGCTATTTCCCTTCTGCTTGGAAGTGAAATCTCGAGCGCATCTAATCAGTCCAGCATCATCTGCATGATGCTACGTGGCTGTTTATATGCTGCCTCCCTTATGCTCCTTTTTTTAAAAAAAAGTAATTGGATAACCCTACCAGATGTAGAATTATAGTAATATTTAAAGAACAACTAAGAAGTTGGTTGCAGAAAGTCTTATTATAATTCTGCTAAACAATATGGACTTACTGCTTATCAACCTTGCACATTTTAAATAAAAGTATAAGCAATGTACAGGGAAAACATGGGCAGTAAAAGCAGATTTACTATTGATGCTCCTAAACAATTCAGTATCTTTAGAGCAGGTTTATTCCCCTGCCTGTGTTGTTCTATAGTGTTTGATTGGCACATTCATTCTAGACAAAGAATCCATCGAACGTACTTTAGCATGTGAAATCTTGGCACAGAGAAAGCTGTACGGGAGGAATGGTATTTTTGGTTTTGCATTTTAATGTATTCTTTCAATTCCATTAAAATGAAAACTTACGCGTAAGTAGCAATATTAAGAAATGGATTGGTAGACTTGAGCTCCTTTAAAATGATCGCATCCTTGTGCCCACAAGGTCTGTAGTAACTAGAGCTATTGGGAAAATGCCTAGGCACAGTATTGTGTAGCACCAGCTTTTGCTGCAAGTCAGTGTTTTAACACAAGTAGTTGATCATTTTAAAAGTCAGTCTGTCGGTCTGTTCTTCAAACCTTTCACAGACCATGCACAAGTGAAACCTCAAGAAATGAGGGCACATCGCATGACCAGCCAGTTAAACACAGAACTGGAAGCACGTGCGATATTTACTCAGCGTACAAACTAGTTTTTCATTCTCTGCAGAGAAAACTACCAGTAGCCCACGTGTAAGGTGGAGATTCGTTTTCACGCCAGCGTTCACTTCTGCAGCGAGCGTTGCGTTCTTTATACCTGGATAAAGGGAGCATATCGTGCCAGCAGGCAATCATCAGTTACATTAATGTATGCACTTAAAAAGCTGAAAGCCTTTTTGTTACCGCATTTAAGTTCTAAAATACTTCCAAGCATTTAGATTAAATTGAGGAAAATTATTCAAGTATCGGATCAGAGGAGAGTATTCCACGGTGAGAAATTTGCCCGTTGAGCTCAAAGGAGGGAGATACAAATGTACACTCAGATGGAGACTGTATTCCTCAAAGAAAGAAAACTCTTCTTGTTATCAGGTGTCCTCCTGAACTTTTTAAAAAATAAAGATGTGAGAGTCAACTCCATCTGGAATGGTTCAAATAAGAACTGTTATGTTTAGGAGACCCTTCCCGTTCTTAACCGGGTTTTTGTTATATTAGGGGTTTTGTGACACAGATGAGATGTGTTGCCTTTTCTAAAGCCTCTAGTTTTTGAACTAGTTGTGTCGTCCAACCTGAAACGTCTTCAGTTAAAAAGGGGAAAAATAAAAAAACCCTCCTCATTAGTCCCCCAGTTCCCAATCTAGTACCTGCCTCACTAGTATAAATAACACAACTGAGCAAAATTCTCCATTGCCCACCTCTGTACTGAAATAATTCCCCAGACAGAGGAGTTGCAGCAGTGTAATCAAGAGCGGAGCCTGTTTTACCGATGTCCGCGAGATTGTTTAGAGATGTTCCCCAGTCAAGATTTGGCAAACACTTTGTAAGTCACAATAAAATGCCTAGTTTGTCTAGTGAAAAATCTGCTTTGTCTAAACATCAGTGTGAAGGTTACTCTCTGAAAAAATAATTAAAATGGTAAACTTTTTTAAAAAGAGAGGACCTGAATGCTTTTAGTAATTTGTATCATATTTTAACCAGTCAGCAGAAAAAACTTGCACTCATTTTACTGTAAAATAGGTGGTGGGACTTGCCAAGTCACTAGCTCTAAACCTACTCGGGTAAAATCATTAAAAAAGTGTTTTTGTGACTAATCAAGGCCTTAGTTCTGAAATACACCCTCATTGTAATAGGATCATCAGACAAAATCACGCTACTATCGTGCATGAAAATAACAATAAGCATCTTCACAATGGTCATAATTTGTTGCCTGCCTGTTTCCACTTCTTAGGATTGAAATCCTTTACTCATGAAAATATGTGCACTCATTCCAGCCAGGGTCAAATTCTGCCCTCTGATGTATTCACTCAAATCCCACTGAAGCAGGTGGGAGTTGTGTGCATGCGGTGAGCGCGGATTTTGGTCCAAAGTGCCCGAATGAAATGTTTTAACAATATACTCGGAAAAGACTAGGCTTTAGCCCATAACGATAACGTAGTTCTCGATGGAAGTTCGGTAGCTTTTTTGCTACGTGCATGATCCCTCACTGTGGCATCACATTTAAGGATCACGGCTCCTGTACCCGCCTGATGCCCTAACTGGGGTATTTCTGTGGTATGGTTTAGAGAGACTCAACTTGAGCATTGTCAGTACAGCAAACACCACATGCTGAGACGTTGAAGCCACTTATTTGGCAGAAAAAGAGAGGGGTTTAGCACCAAAAAAACCCTCCTAGCTGTACAAAGTACTATGTATTTTACAAAATTTTCCAAAAATGCATTTATCCAAATTATACGTGGTTTTTACTGTCAAGTTCTCCTGTGATGATTTAGACCTCAATCCTGCGAACACAAAAAAAGAGATGAAAGAAACTCTGTAGACGTGAGCAGCGTTCAGAGCTGCCACCACAGGCCCAGCCGAGGGAATTGTAATGCTGAACGTTGTTCACATCTGTAGAATCAGGACCTTATTTCTCCATGGGTAAAATGTAATTACTTAGAAATTGCAAATTATCACATCACCATATCCTTGGCAGATAAGTACACTATCAACATTACCGGGGGTGACAGTGGTCATTGCAAACACTTATTGGTAGTGGTATGAAAAAAAATGAAGTGATGCTTGGATCTTTCTAACTAGAGTGTTTGAAAAGATCCTGAACATTTCATAAAGATGGTCGTTACTGCAATTGTATGCACTTACCAGTGTTTTAAAGGCATTTCTGCATGACAGAAATGGTAAAATACGATCTCCTAACAGCAAAGCAATGACAGACAGCCAGTTTTCCAAATCTCCTGGAATGCCCCAGTTGGATAAATGAGTGCTGTTGCGATGCTGAAGTACTCCACATTTGTGAATTACAGTTTGCAAGATTTCAAAAATGTATTTGTTTTGGTGGCTATAGTTAGTTCATCCAGCTAGTTTAAGAAAATAGAGAAAAATGTATCTTGTCATTCATGGAACAGATGTTAAGCACTTCCATTTTGTGTCACAGTTACAAGAAGTCAAGTTACCTGTAACAGGACATCCTTCAGATTAATTTCAGCTAAAGCTTCTCTCTCAGTTCTCAAATTATTAGCAAACTATTTTTAATGAAATCATAGAAAAAACAAAGTCATCATCTGAGGGAGTTAACAGGGGCTTCTTGTAATCAAATCCTGCTTTGGTACATGCGCACAGCACTACAGGCACAAGACAAGGACATGGTTATTTGTGTACAGCCACCGCCACCAAGGCAATGCATTTTTGAATGTGTCTGTACCTCTTCACTCCTTGAAGCCCTCGTTGTGACATGAGATTTGATTTTGTGAATGCACTGACTGCATCCAAATGACCAACTTTTATGTAAGGCAGATTTTGTGTGTTGGGGGAGGAGGGAGAGTTCTTAAAAAAAGTCCTAACAACTATGGATGCATACCAAAAAAAAAAAAAAAAGCCTACTCCTTTTGCTTTATCCCCCTTCAAGGCCTGAGTGTTGGGAATATGTTCTATGTCTTTTCTGATGATGGGATCACAGTCCTTCAGCCAAACGAATGTGAAATCCGGAGACACATCAGGCCCGAAGAGAGGATTTTCACAAGTTATGTAAGTCCTAAACCTGGCAGCTACAGCCGATAGCTGGGAAACTTTCCCTTAATCTCTTCAAAGGTTGTTATTGCTGAAGGACTCATTTGACACAGTGATGCTGGAGCTTGGTGGGCTTCATGTGGCATCCCTGAGGTATATAAGTTATAAGACTGACTCGGAGGATTACTGACATGCTACAGAGAATTTGACTACAGTTATCATGTCAAAATGTTGGCATAGAATTTCCACTTGTCCTGTTTGACCTGTTTACATATCCCTGCCCAAAAGTTGTAACTGGGCTGTGGGGAAAGTACAAAAGTCAGTAGCAGAGAGATGCACACATCATCACTCACTGGTGCTAACTGGCCCCTTTTACTGACGGCTCCATAGGCAAAGCAGTGGGTTACTTTCAGCTCCTTAGAAACACTTTCCCAGGTTAAGCCACAGCAGGGAGGTGGATAAAGATGCACAGAGGATGGTTGGACCATGGTGGTCCTCTGCATCTGCTGCTGCTGAAGCGGCGACCCACACCATCCTTGTTTGCTGTCTGGCATTTTCTGCCAGCACTGAGTTTACGTAACCCTTGCTTTGGGAAATCACAAGGAAAATTTGTTAGAGTGTCAGTGAACGTCAAGCACTGGCTCATACGCAGTGGAGCTCAACGTGGCAAGTGGGATAACACGTGCCTGGAGGCCGGGTGAGGCCAATGTTTTCAGCAACCTGTGTTACATACTCTTGTGTGGTAACACACTTCATATAGATGCTCACGAAACTATCAAATCTCATAAAATACAGGTGCTGAAATACATCCAGAAACACTTTGTGAGTCACTCCTTTATTTAGGCAGGTTTTTTTAAAGGCTCAATGTATAGGGGAAGCTTTCAGTTTTGGGAGGAATAAAAGGGGAGAATCACTATCATGAGCCCTGCAGGCTGGGTCAGGCTCTGCTGCCATGGGTCAAGATCTTGGGAGTCTGTTTTCAGTATTTTTTAAATCTCACTAAATTCGTGGTTGATACTGGGGGTTTTTCCCCCACTGGATTTTAATATACCTTAGTAGAAATCCAGACTGATGCTCCCCCCAACACTGGTCCTTGGCATGGGCTTAATATAATTAAGCCACACTTGAGCTGTTGCTACTCAAAGGCAGAAATCTTGTGTTTCTTTTCCAAAAAGCTGTAAATATTGAAGAGGTGGTTCTGGAGAAACAGCTTGAAAAGAACAAAGGAAAGAGGGCACTTGAGGAAATAATGTCAGCACAGTGGTGGGCATAAAAGGGATTTTTAATGTCATTACTTGGCTGCCTTTCAGAGAGACCTCTAAGGGTTTCCTACAGATATCATAGGGCCTTTTGCCTTGATATAGGGAAGATTGACTTTTTTTTCCCCTCCCTTTCCCCTTTTAGTATCTTGAGTGTTTGCCACATAGACAGTGACATCAGCCTGCAACTTCAGGAGGGTTTCTACAACAAAGGTTTCTTCATGTGCTATTAGAGGGCAGAGAAGCAGATAGAGCAGCTGCAGCTGAGCACTGTAGCAGAAAGGCCGGTGACCCTTCCCTGCTCTTGTTGGGTGCTGTCTTGTGAGAACCCAAGCCCCGGTGCACAGTCAAGGGTGAGGAGGGTAGTTTGGAGGCCATCAGATGCTTGGCTGCATGAACGGCTGCTGGAAGCCCAAGGCTGGGCTTTTGTAGCATCTTTTAGCTTGCAGTAGTATAGATCCCCAGCCTGGCTGGAGGGCTAGAAAGGAAAATGCAGCCAAGCTATTGAGTCTCGTATCTTCAACCTTTGCACGTGGTCTCCACTACGGTACCCAGCTGACAGAGCTGTGCTGCTTAGAGGTGGAATTTTTTTTTTTAAATCCATAATCATCGCTCTGATAGAGACCCTGTGTTGGCATTGTTTTTTCTTGTACCTCCTCTTTCCCTGAGCAAACTCTGCTGCTCTAAGCACTTTCCTCTTAGGGAGGTTGTGCCATTATTTAAAGTGACCCAGCTGTGCTCACTGAAACATATATATAAATATATATATATATATGTGTGTGTTCATTTAGTTTTACCCTCGTTTCCACACCACAGCCTGGTCCCACACAAATGCTCTTTCAAATAAAGCAACTCAACAGAAGGAAGAGCGATGAAGGGTAGCCAACGTGCAGAGGCTTGTTGGTGAGATCACGGGTGACTCTTCAAACCTAGGGCACCAGTGAGCTCCCACTAACGCTAATGCCAGTTTTGCACAGGACTCAGTGAGTGGAGGATCAGAGACGAAATATGGCATCAGGCAGCTGTGAACAGGATTTGGTCCAAAGCAGCAGGATTTGGTTCCTTTTGAACAGGGGAAGTTTCGGTGTTGGAGCAATGAACTGTAGGACCCTACTTCATTTTGCTACTGTTTCCCTGAGCACAGGCACCTTAGAGCACACTCCCCTGCACTGAGAATGAAGACTTTATGAAAAATGTAAAGATGTGATTCAATTAATGTAAATCTCTGTTTTTTTCAAAGCACAGAAGTGATATTTCTATTGCTTATAAATGCTGACAGCACTGCAAGTCTTGATGAAACACGACATACTTCAAAAGACAGATCCATAGACTGTGTGGTTATTTAAATTCAATGTGAGTTTGCAGGAGGTCCAGCTGTTTAATGTCGCTGAGTAGAGCCAGGCTGCAGTGTGGTACCTGATAAAATAATTATTTCATGTTTTCCAGGAAAGAAAGGGGAAAATTATCATCCTAATGGAATCCCCAGGGAATTTTTTGCTGTGGTTTTCAAGGCTAAGCTTCTTGCTGCTTCAGCCCCTGAACTTGTAGAAATTAAACCTTTTCTCCTCTTCTTTTTTTTTTTTTTTTCTTTCCCCCTCAGGAAGAGGTCTGTCCTAGAGTGGAAGGTGAAGACACACAGTCCTGCCTCTGGGCTTCAGCGGTCAATGTCAGAGACAAGTATATTTATGTGACACAGCCTATGCAGAATAGAGTAATGATAATTGATATCCAGACTCAGAAAGCCATACAGGTACTTACGAGGGGAACTCTTTATTCACTGATGGCAAAAGACTTGATATGGGACAAAAAAAAGTAGATCTTTGCCTGGTGGATCCGCTGGCATCACTAAAGTGTTGGGCCTGTGTTGCACACGTGACCCCCATGGGGTCGTGGTTCGCTGTTCTGTAACCTCACTGCCAGGAAAAAAAAATCCTTTACGGGTTGGATATCATAGCCTCTGGGCTGCATCTGCAGCCAGGCTTGCAGCTAGTGTGGTAAAATAGTGCTAGGATGAATTTCTGGCTTACGCTTACTAAGCCACTGCCTCACCTCGGTTAGAAGCAGGTTGGGTTCTGGTGTGGGTATAATTCAAACAGAAATTGGCCCCTGATCTACTGGCTATAAGTGACAGCATGGTGTTACTTACAGCATAGATGGAGTGATAAAGCATTACTCCAGCATAGATGAGTGATGTCTAGCTGGAAGACGGCACCAAGCAGACAGATTTTTGTACTGCTGGTGCTGCTCCTGATCCCCCAATTGATTCGAAGGCAAAGCTGCACAAATGAGTGTAACAGTGGTGCCCGGGAATGTCTGCAGTAAACTAACATAGTATTCATCATGTGCATTTGGGTCGCTATGTAAATACCTATCTCTGGTTTTTTTAAGTCCTTGGATGTTGACCCATTACCAACCAAATTACATTACGACAAGTCCCACGACCAAGTCTGGGTGCTTAGCTGGGGTGACATGCGGCAGTCCTCACCAACGCTGCAGGTAAGTCCCTCTGCCCCTGAGCCTTTGCCCTTCCTTGGCTTGGCGTCGTCGGTAGCAAGCTGGTGGCCGGGTGGTTGCAGGTAATTAACAGCATTTAATGGTCTGGATATAAAGCTGCTCTTTCATTTACATATCTAGTGTGTTTTATTCATCCCTCCTCCGTCCATCCTCACATATTTTTCCTGCTGTTTAATTTGTTTTTGAGCAATGACTGTGCCGTGGGCTGGCAGCAGGACTGCTTGGTTGCCAAGGTCTGTTTTGTTTTAAGGCTGATGACAGAGCCAAGTGCCATAAAGTCATACAGCAAGGGCTGGCAGCTGACTGCGAGCAGTACGAGCCTGCCATGCTCCAAGTCATTTGTGCAGCCTGCGTGAGTGCAGCTTCTTTTTAACTCGATTGAGGTCTAAAAGCAGTGGGTACCAAGAAGCCACAAAGAAAATACTTTCTGCATAGAAATCTGTTACTCTCTAGGCTATTGGTAGCGTTCCATCGGAGGGGTAAGTCAGGCTGAGCAACACATTCAAGGATAAGCCTAAGGCAGGGACTAAGTGTGTGTTCACTGCAGAGCTGCAGCGCACCCTTCTCAGACCTTATGATGACCTGCAAATTTTTCCGCTGCAGGGTTCAGGGGCATTGCCTTTAAAAGGAAACATTAAAAGGTGGCTGCATTGTACAGTGCCTCAAGAGTCATACCTCTTTCAGGATCCCTAGCCTATCACCCTTGTTATGCTTTGAGCAAAGGACCCTATTCTCCAGTTTGGTAAAGGCATTTACCTCTTCTTATCTTCCATATAGGAGAAGTCCAGGTTTTCTGCCAGTGCGCTAAGTTGCATTTACTTTCTTTACACTCATTTTGTCACTTGTTTCTCACGAGCCTTCAGCCTCCCTTTGCATGACGATGGAACACAATGTGGTAGAATTGTTCCTATCACAATAAAATGCAAAAAGCAGCTCTCTAGGGCATGAAAAAAACATAAACGGCAAAAGTAAAAACTTTTTTTGTCCCCTCCCTTTTCATGGGGACAAATTCTGTTGTTGGGTGTCAGTGACTCCACTGGAGGGGTGCCAGTGAGGTCCTTGGAGCATCTTCATGCTCAGCACCACCAGACCCACAGTGGTATTGGGGCACAGTAATGCACATAGGTTTGGACAACTAAATTAACTTCCATTTCTGGATTGCCCTGGAGGATTCACTCTTCTGTTGACAGTAGAGAAACACTAAGTGTAGGCATCTAATTGGGCATTTTGCTGCTGCTGTATGTCATATGCCAGAGTTGACGCCAGAGCTGATTTGATCCAGCCAGACATATCCTTTCCAGTTGTTATTTTCTGGCACTTGCTGCCCAGCCTTTCTGGAAACGCAGGTGTCATGTGAATGCTCCTTCTACCAGAAACGTTTGCTTCTAAGTCTACATTAAAGCATTCCCCAACAGGCAGAGAAGAAGGGTGGCTGTGCTTTCTGACCTAAAATCTTACAAAGCTGGAGTGTACATTAGTCATGGGGTTGCCCAAAGCTTTGCTGGAGATGCTGGCCAGTGAAGGTGGGATGAGCCATCCCCACCAGCCACATGCTCCATCTAGGATAACGGCTGCAGCCTGCAGATTTTCAGTAACAAAGAATGGACCAGCAACTCAACATCGACATTTTAGGAGAAGATGCCAGAAACAAAATGGGGGCAAATAAACGAAGGTTTCTGAGGCAGTGCCACCACCTTGTCTCATCTGGGGATGAGCAGTTTCCTGTGCAGGGTATAAGGAGACAAAATGGGCTCTCTTTACCCTTTCTGACTTGATTTCTTCCATCCAGCTGTGAGAGGTTTCTGTAATTAAAGGAGAGATGGCACAAGCATGTGATTATTAAGAAGAACATACCATCTGCTTAGTTGGAAGCTTGTTATAAGGCTCCAGCTCTCAGGTAGTCCTTTCTGTTATCTTTATGAAGTGCAGTTACACATGTAGAGAATGAGATTAGCATCAGCATCAGTGGATCTTTTCTTTTTTCGGACCTTTTCCCAAAAGGTGGGCAGTGACTGATTTGCCAAAGTTCATTCTTAATACCTGCAATGGTTAGTTGCAGGCATGCAATAAAATACCGATTTTTAACAAAGATGCTACTGCAGAGGTTGATCTAAATTTCCACTCGTTCTTTGGAAGCCAGGAATTTGTCAAACAGCCCGTGCAGCCGACTAATGGGATGCTGTTGTTTAGCCATTACTGGCTTGTGGGAAGCAAATGCCTGGCCTCGTGAAAGCACTGTGCAGGAGTGGGCATCTTTCTTGAGCACTCTAATTGGAAGAAATCTAAATGGCGCGACCAGAACAGCTGTCTGAACTAAACCTGGTAGGGTTTTAGCATTTCCTTAATGAATTATGTAGCTAGAAATTCAAAGCAACTACTGTTGCACATTTAGAGCAGCAGCAGTTCCTCATGAATGGACTAAAGTCATCTTGAACCGAGCAAACAATTTGAGTATTTAACGTTTTAATTATTGAAAACTTCTACTTCTCCTTTTCCGGAGCGGTGGAGGAGCTGAGTTTCCATGACCGCGGGGGTGTGCGCTGTGCTGGAGGACAGCACGGGGAGGGCAGCCAAAGGGCCTTTCTTTGCTCTTCCCTGAATTTTATATGGTGCGGTGGATGGATGAACAGTTCTGCTCCTTCAAAATGATAATTAACTGCTGTGAGTTAGTGTTTGATCCTTCAAGCTGGTAAATTATCACTGTGCATTTAAGTCAGATTAATAAATACAACCATGAAATAAATGTTTATTTTAGACAGTGAGGAATAAATTATTATAGTCTCAGAGTTGTCATACTGCTTCAACTCCTGCATGACTGCTCTTCCTCGAGACATAAACATCTTATGAAAGTAGAGCTGTGTACTTACCGTACAAATGTCAAGCCTCAAATACTATTTATTAGCACACCTTTTTCAAGACAGCTACACCAAACAATATTTTGAAGTCATTAATCAATTTGACTCTACTACATCCCTGGGAAAAGCCACTCGGTACCGTGTATGACTATGTAATCTCTATTTACCTTTCTGCCTTGCTTGCTGCTTGTCCTGTACTCAACCTTGTGTGTATTTATTGTAGGTAATACCAGAGGCAAGTGCAGGGGAGGATCAGCATGTTATCCGCACACCGTTTGAAGGAGTGGATGATTTTTTTATACCACCTACAAATCTTATTATTAATCACGTTAGGTAAGAAATGATCTTAATCAATGCAAAAGTGACCGTACTGCTCTCTTCTAGCGGGCATCCTTCTAATAATCTGAGAGTACTTGATGAATGTTACTGAATGAATTCGTGGTCGACCATTTCTCCATTTCACTACTCTTATCCCCATTTTCACATGTGAAATGGAGAAATGGTTGAGCAAATTACCTATAGTTATTCAGCGCATCAGTGGAACAGGAAGAAAAGAAAATGGACTTCCCTTGGACCATGCACAGGTGTCCTAACCTCCTCTTGGTCAGGGGTACCTCCCTGCAGCAAAGCAGGACACACCGCCCTGGCTTGCTTGTGCCGGGAATTTCATGGCCAGAAAGCTGACCTTCCCTCCTCAAAACCGCTTTATGGAGCTGGGCAGAAGCCTATGCCAAAGATTTATTGGCTGAAGTGGTAAAGGTTTATTCTGCCTGAAGGATAATTCTGAAGATATTCTGCCATGGTTCTTCCACGTGTTTCCAACTATTTGCTTGTTCAAATATTGGATCTCTATGTGAGGTATATGGTTTGAGCAGGAAAACGTTATGCGCTGCATATTAAAAAAAAACCACCTCTATGAACCATCAGTTTTGAATGTTAATGTGATGTAGTGGTTAATGAGATTGTGTAACTAACATACTAATAACTTGGAGTAATACTGGCTGCTTCCCAGCAGGAACAGGAAGCCTCCCATGAACATTATCAAAATTGATGATAACTGCACAGCAATTTATACTGTCTTACCATGTTATAACGTAACAAGGGTTCAACCATCTTCTGTCCCCAGTATCGTTTAACTAAGTTAAACACTCAAAAAATCATAATATAACTTCTTACATTAATCTTGGGTTCCCTGCAGTGAACACCGAGGACAGGGGGGGTCACACTTAAATGCTGATGTGTTGAATCTGATCCAAAATAAATAACTTTCCTTCCTGAAACACAAAATAATGAGACGCACTTCACAGCTGTCATTCTTAATTTTTCCCTACCTCATTTTTCCAGTTTGCTTTCAGAATATCCTTATGACTAATAGTAGTGCCAGGAGGTAGATGACACTGCTGAATGTTAAAGCCCAAGATGAGAAGGTATGGTCTGTGTTCAAAGACAGGAAGGTGGAACAATTACACTTTTTGTTGTTTGTTTTATTGTCTTTTTGCTTCGGCGTGATTCATCGGCTGTGTACAGATGATCGTCCGTAAGAAATATTAAATGTAGATAACTCTCTGTAGTTTTCCATGTGTGAAGCAGAGAATGCTGTGCCTAATTTCCTATTTCATTTGTTCAGGGCCAGATCTTTGTCCGTTCTCTCTCATCCTCAGCACAGAAAAATAATTGCTCACAGTCTAATGAGACTTACTGAGATCATGTTCTAAATTCTCCACTCAGAAACAATAAATGGCAATACCAGCATTTCCCAGGAAGGTGAATATTTAAGCAATCTCTACCGTGACCCAAAAAATATTTGTATGCAAATGTTCCTGCATATGTATTTCAGCTGCCTGTTATTTCAGATGGATATCTAGGAATGTATCCATTTTTATTAGTTCCCAGGGTAGATTGTTGTCTATTAAAAACTCTAAGTGCAAGGCGTTTTTTTGAGATTTCAGATCACAGATTTCATGCAAGCACTGCGCCTCTTCTGCAGATGTATGCACATAAAACACATTCTGACCCACTTTTTTAAATTAAAGTTTATGATAAGAACCATTTGTTAACTTCTTTGGGCCTTTGGCCAAGTATTAAGGAAGTCTTGGGAAAAGATGCTGTAAGGGAAAGCATTTTTTAAAGTGTACTTAAAATGCATTCATCCAGGAGAAATACAAGTGTCATATCCAATTTCCCCACACACAGTGCACTGCGAATCTCCACTGCAGATGTTTTCTGAAGTCTCTAATGGATGCGAGTATAATGGGAAAATGAAAGGCTTAGCCCAGTGATTTTCATGGGATCATACACTACATTGGCTCGTTCTTTGGAAGTGAAATCATTGCTGAGTGTCAGTCTCATTGACAGATGGATTAAGAATAAAGAAATAAACCCAGTGTTTTAAGCAAAATATATATTATCTGCACGCAAGCATGTTGTCCTCCACCTTTCACAAAGCAATTTTACATCTTTTGGGGAAGAGATACAAAACTAAGCACTCACTTCATTTCCTTCGGTCTGCATTGAATGGATGAAAAGATACTTGATGTAAAATCAGGTTTTCTAAGTCAGTATCAGTGACCTGTGAATCCAGGGGAACACAAACAGGCTGTTTCTATGGGCTCCCTCTCAAATTAAGCAGAAACCTTTCTTGGCTATTCTTGACCTTTTCTTGTCTTCAGCAAAGGTCAGATGTGCTGCAGCATATATCTTTTACAGAACATTTATTCTCTGCTCACTGTTGTCTGCCCTCTCTTGAGACAGAAAACAAAGACCCCTTTTCTTCAGTGCACCCTGGCTGGTTACGTTCCTCAAGAAATGTTTTACACCTTCCCTGGGCTGGTAGGACGGTGCTTAGCAAAGTTTGCTCGACACCTCAGCCTTGCCAGCTCCTGCAGCGGTCCCCAGGCACCATGGGCAGCAGCGCTACCCTCTGATGCTATATTTTAAGAGGTGTGGCTGGACATGGTCTTTACTAAGTGGTTATACATATAGCTCGAAGTTGCTCTCTGGCTCCAACCTGGCAGGGATGTGCTTTATTTTCAACAGTTCTCTATTTTGAGACTGAAGAAGTCTTGAGTATATATTGAATTACATCTCTCTAGACCTGAAACAGGTGAAATACAAAACTGGTCAACACTAGCCTACAAAACACCCAAGCCTTCATATCATTCCTCTTGTAAATTGGCCTTCAGCTCTTGATGATGTTATTCAAATACCCAAGCACACATTCAAGCTTTCAGGATCAGGTTGCTAGTTTTAACTGAAGTATATACCTCCTTTTAGCACATTTTAGAAGTCCTAAACAAGAGAGATTTCTTACGGAAAAGAGACAGCACGATTGCACACACTTCCAAAACCAACAGGATAGAGTTTCCCAGTTCTGCTGACTTTCGTCTTTTCTCAAGCATATCACTCTGTCCCCAGAGATGACTTCAGTGTCATGTTTTCTATTTCAGGTTTGGCTTCATCTTTAACAAATCGAAATCCGCAGTTCACAAAATTGACCTGGAAACTGTGACCCACATCAAGACTATCAACTTCAAAAACTATAGCTGCGTACCGCAGACCATGGCTTACACCCACCTGGGCGGTTACTTCTTTGTCCAGTGTAGGAGGAATAGGTCGGTGGCTGCGTCGCCGCAGCTCGTTATTGACAGTGTTACCGATGCCGTCATCGGCCCCAACAGCAACGTGTCGGGCACACCTTATATCTCACCGGACGGACGCTATTTGGTCAGTGCGGATGAAGACAGTGGCAGGATCAAAGTCCAGGCTCTATCTGTCCGAGGGGAAATCAAGTTGATTTATGACTTACAAACAAACATACACGTATCTGATCTGACATTTCAACCCTCTTTCACTGAAGGCAATCAGTACTATATATATGCTACTTCACATTTGCAAACAGATGTGCTTTGTGTAGAGCTGTCAACGGGGAAAATGAATGTACTGAAGAATTTAAAGGACCCTATCACATCCAAAGACTGGCCCTGGAGCAACTACAACAGAATTATGAAAGACAGTGGATTATTTGGACAGTATCTCATTACACCAGCTAAAGATTCATTGTTTGTTATAAATGGGAGGCAAAATACGTTACGCTGTGAGGTTTCAGGTATAAGGAGGGGTAACACAGTGGTCTGGGTTGGAGAGGTATGAAAGGGCAATAGCAGTAGAGCCTTCGGCAGGCAAGTACCGGTTGGACCTTTACGCTGCAACAAATGAGCAGTAGCATTGTATATTTTTACACTGGGGGAAAAAAAAAAAAAGAAAAAAAAAACAAAACAAAACAAACCTGTATAGGCTTCATGGTACAACACTGGTCTACTTGCAAGTTTTATAATATAAGGTATGCTCTGCTAATAGGAAGTGGTTTTGAAGGGATATTTTTTATTTGGGGGTATGATTTGTGGTTATGAGAAGAATGCTGGATGCGAATAGTATCTCCACTGAGATATTGTATAAGCCACGAAACCTAGTGATTCTGTAGAACAAAACAGAGTTTGAGTTTCCATACTGAGGAGCTTTTATGTCAGGTTCAAGCCATCAGTTTTCTTTCCTGCATACCGTGCCCATTAGCTGTGCTGACTACCCCACCCCGACACAGAGAGGCTAGAGAAGCAATGACTGCCGTTAAAATTCACCTTTGGATGATGAGGGAAGCTAAGCATCAGAGAGCAGTTTTCAATCCACAGAAACCTAGGAGAACAATTTAATGAAAACTGATCAGTTTTCTCTGCAGGATGGCTTTGGGAGGATTCATGGCTGTGATTTCAGAAGGAGGCATAACAGAAATAGTAACTGTCAGCTCGCTTTCTTCTGTGCTTAATTTTGCTCTTGGTACTACTGAAGGCAATGTTATAAGTCGTCGTCCGTGTCCCCCCCCCCTTCTAATGCATATTTGTGTGATCATATTTAACCATTTGGTATGAAATATCCAGGCCATTAGGGTGGGTAAAATCCAGGAAACACTTGGGGGGAAGATCAGATTTTGTAAAAAACGTTGTTGAGAAGGGGGCTTTAGTCTTTCAGCAGCATGTGAGTGCGGTCAGCTTGGGCCCAATATGCAAAATCTGCTCTTTAAGGGCAGAGAATTAGTTATGGTTATTCCCATAGGAGGCAGAAACACTTCTAGAAATTGTTGGTTTCTCTCATTAAATATTTAGTAGCACTGAAGTCACTTGGTTCTTTGTAAAATGATAGCTACGATGACAGAGGGTATTTTTAATAGAAAACGCACTCATTTTCTAGTCATAGCCTTGATTTGCCTATTTCTTTTCAGATATCCTGGGAAACAATTTTTTCTTTGTGATTTTTTTTTTTTTCCCATTTATAGTACACTTCTTTATAGTCAATTATCTTTTAGTTATGAGCAAAGTGGTTCACGTAAAACCAGCTGAATTACCCTAGAATGCAACAGCTGGCATTGAGAAATTTCGGTTTGAGTTCCCATAAAAATATAGAACCATTTGCACATTTGGAAGAGATAAAAACTTTCCTAGTTGCTTTTTGTTGTAACTTCCTATATCCATCACCGTGAAGTAATCAGGGCGAGAGCAGCTATGGCTTGCAAAGTGGCGCAAACCAAGTGAGCATCACTGCCACCCCAAATGGGCGCATCCGAGCGGTTGTACCCAACGCGCCGCTTTGAAAATGTGGTCTCGATGTGGGCGAAAACTCTCTCTGAAGGTGAACATCTGTTGCATTGGAGCGTCCCGTCAGCCTTTCGAAAGACCCAGCTCGTTTTGTGAGTGACCTTGTTGCCCAGAGTTTGTACGGAAACAGCTGCTGAACGCATCCAGTGCTATGTAGTGGCGCAGTAATTATTTTCCGACACAGATGCTTAAAGTCACCCCTTTCACAATGCACACAGAGGGATTTTAAATGAGAAGGATGCAGAATAACACTGGTAATCTTTGCTTCAAATGTTAAACTTTACCAAAAGAGTAGCGTTTTACTGTGGCTGTAGACCTGAAGTAATTTAAACCATTTCGGTTCTATGGAGAATATATAAAAATCTGTTCAGACAGACAAAGAAGGGGTGCTGAATCCTATGAATTCATTAAACATGGGAGTCCTTGAAATCGCCCTTCGACACACATAGGCTGAAAC
Source organism: Scopus umbretta (assembly GCA_013400535.1). Taxonomy (NCBI): domain Eukaryota; kingdom Metazoa; phylum Chordata; class Aves; order Pelecaniformes; family Scopidae; genus Scopus; species Scopus umbretta. The sequence goes on from VZTL01032355.1 coordinate 22,877, forward strand.
CTACATCTCTTTTCACTTATGAGCCATAGGGGTTAGAAGAGACTATCCCATCATCGCAACGCAGACACAGAAAACAGATTGGCATAGCCTTCCTTTAGCAATGCATGGTGTCCCTGATTTTCTACTCATCTGGTTAGGAAACACACCCATGTCAAGGAAAGGAGAAGACCAGCTTTGTAAGTACCTTTAAATATGCACAACTCCTTTCTTGAACAAAGCTGTATACATACATTGCCGTCATCCTGAATCTGTTTTACCAAGGCCAAACACTGCTCTCGTGTTATCTTTCATGACTTCTTGAATATTTTATTATGCCTATGGTAAGTTTCCCTGTAGAGATGTTCATTGTGTCATAGATCAAGCAAATATTACTTTTTTAAGAATATTAAAGGAAAAACCTGTATATATCTGTTCAGGTAAATATTCTTGAGGCTGGTTTATATATAGGCTGTGAAGGATGTGTAACAGACCTCACTTCTTCCTGTTTGTCGCAAAATGTTGGAATAGAGTTCACTTGAAAAATCCCACTTGGACCTTCCAAAGATGTTCCCTTTCTTCCCTCTTCAGCCCAAGTTCTGGTGATGTGTTTTCTAAATTATCCTAATGGTTATATATCATACTTAGAAAATAAGTACAACTTAGATTGTCCACACGACTTGTGAACAGTTCCAATGACAGTCAAATCTGACATTAAAGTGCTGNGACCAAAAGTCCCAAAAGAGGTGAGCATGCCCACAGGATGGGTGGGAGACGGGAAACGTGCGGGGCTGCTCGGTCACCCCTGCAAAAGCAGCTTAGCGAGGGGGGCTGTGGAAAACCACTTCACCCGCCCTGGAGGAGTTTGGCCCTTTGGCTGCCTTGACCTCCATGAACACACGGCTTTGCCCGAGAGACGCACGAGTCCTGATAACCTGTCGACAAGTGCTTAGTTACTTGATTTATACCATGATTAGGTCTTAATTACTAGAGTGCCCGGTAGTGTGCTAGGTACTGCGTAAAACGGATAAAAAGGCCAAGATCTCAATTCCGTAAAGAGATAACAGCTAATTCCCTGTATGACCCTACAGCAGGTCAACAAAATTAACAGGAAAGCGGGAACTGAGGCTGGGGGAGACGTAAGAGTTCACATGAGTGCAATAACCTGGTTGTTCATCAAAGACACAGGCATGCCATGATGCCTGCATTTTTTTTTCCCTAAGACCCCCTTTGTTCCTCCCCGTTCAGGGCTTTATTTTAAGTGGACATCCCTAGGGTTAGGTGCACGGCTGTTGCCTGTCTTCATCGAACCGCTGGTATGGGACTGGGCCACTGACCCCAGGGATTTCCCTCTCTGCTGCATATCCTATGACTCGCCACCTCATACTTCGGTAATTTCTCCCTCGGAAAGCCAGGCAGTAAACCCTGCTTGTTCTAATGAATTGCATCCTGCCGGGTGAGCAACCAGCGCCCCGTTTTCCATGCCTGGATTGCAACTCCCACTCCGCCTCCCATCTGAAACCCGCATTTGTTGCTTGACTCACCGCTTTGCACATTTTCTCTTGGACTAACCAAAACTAACCCCCCCAAAGCCCCTACAATATGGTTCGGTTATGGCAAACAAAGCAGTGCTCAGTGTTGTATTTACCTCTTCTAGTGCCGCTCCTAAGAGCTCATCCCCTCCGCCCTCCCTCGCCTGCGTCTGCGCTGCCAGCTGCGTGCTTTCACGACGGGTACCACCGGCTGCTGTTCCTCAAACGCCTGGAAACCCGTTCTGGATTTCTCCCCCTCCTTCCCGCTTCGTGCGTCTCTACCCCGGTGCAGCGGCACGAGGCACCTCAGCCGCCACGTCGGCTCCTGCCGCATCGCCCTGGTGTCCTCCCACCCAGCCGCTGCCTGCTTCACCCAATCCCCTCTGGAGCAAGAGATTTTTATTTTTTTATTTTTTTTCCCCCTTATTGCTTTTTTGAAGCAGACTGATAGGAAACACAGGGATATCTCTCCATCCGGAGACCAAGAAAACCTGGGCGTTTCTTTTAAAAAAGATAGGTGCAGCGGTATTTGGTGTTGAGGACGGGACAAATTCCCAGCCAAGCGCAGTGAGCCTGGGAAGAGAGCGCTCTGATCTGCTAGAGGAAGAAAAAGGCACCTGAAATGTCAGCCTTTTTTACATCTGCCTCCAGCAAGAGGGTTGGTTCTTTTTTAACACTGATCTCTAAAAATAAAGAATGAAATAGTAAGGCCATGAGGATTTTTTTTAAATCACAGAATCATTAAGGTGGGAAAAGCCCTCTGAGATCATTGAGTCCAAGTGTCAGCCCAACACCTCCATGCCCACTACACCATGTCCTGGAGTGCCACACCTACACGTTGTTTGAACCCCTCCAGGGATGGGGACTCCACCACCTCCCTGGGCAGCCTGTGCCAATGCCTCACCACCCTTTCAGGAAAGGCATTTTTCCTAATACCCAATCTAAAAATCTGAAAACAGGGACCCTGAAAACAGGGAAAAGAGACAGGCAGGCATCCATCTCGCCTCTGCTCACATCTGGTAAAAATCAGGATGCCCCCAAAACGCAAAGGCGCTGACTCGGGGCTCGTGCCCGAGCGGTGGGACTGACCCACAGCCCGCACTGGGGCCTGTGATGACGGGAGCAGAAACAGAGCTGCAACTATTCATTTATTGGTTTTATTACATGCAATGCGAGCTGGCTGTTGCAGCCCAGCCTAGTACATTTGCCAAGATACCTTAGATGCTGAAATCCCAGCACGAGGAGGTGGGATCTACAGCCTGTACAGGCGGAGCGGCATGGTTTGAGCACGACCAGCGCGCCTTGGTACGTTCTGGGCCCGGTCTGCTGCCTGCGCCAGCCGAATTCATGCCCATAACTCAGTTCAGCGGTGCGTGCAGCACAAAAGGTTGGCCCTGCAGAGCCCGGTGGGAAGATGCACCGGTGCCTTCACGCGGTGCTGTTAATGACCCTGGGCGCCTCGACACCGGGCGCTCGGCTGACTTACAGTCCTCACAGACATGACTGGCTAGTAAAGAAACTCTGTTTTCCTTTGGGTTTTGTTGGGGTTTTTTTCCCTTCTTGTAATTTTATTTGTCCCTTATTGTAAGAAAAAAGAAAATTCCTGAAAAAGGCATGAAAACTCATGCTAGTGGGACAAAACTCTAAGGTGAACAAGGCTTTTGTTCATGTCTCATCTTAAGTTTGGGAAACGTTCTGGGTCATATTTTCCAAATGCTTGTAGTTGCAAGACAAAAAGCAAGACCCAAAGAAATTATTTTTTTAACCAGTTCCTAATACTAACTTAAAACAAACCAAAAAAAAAACCCACACCAAAAAAAAAAAAGAGAGAGAGAAAAAGAGCGAGCCCTGCTGTGGTGCTGTACCATGCAAATTGCCACTGCCTAGAGGCTTGTTTAATTAAGCACTTCAGCGTCTCACCCTTGGCAGTCCATGGTGTCTTTGACGCTTGTCCAAAGCCATCAGATAAAGGCAGTAAGCGCAGCAGAGAGCAGAAAGCCAGCTGCGTCTAGTAAACAAGACAAGCACTAAATCAAACAAGCAGCCCATCCCAATTTACAAAGGTCAGAACGCTGGCATTTCCAAAAGTAAAACTCAAATTCCCGGATGAGCGAAGGTTTCTCCCACAGCTGCACGTGCGCGATGCCGTGCATGGCTCGGTGGCCACCTCGCTCCCTGCGCCGTCGGCAGCTCAGCCCGAGCGCCGCGTGCTGTCCGGTTACACTTTGACTTGTGCCGGGGTGCGATGACGGCTGGCACTTCAACCGCCCCGTAACCACAGAGAAGAGTGGAACGTTCCCTGAAGAGGAGCTTTTGACTGTAAGGAGTATTGCAGAGGAAGAGTTTTTAATGTTTTATTTCAGGCCACTGTAAACGCCATGTTAATTGCCTTCCAGAAAGTGAGGTTTCTGCACGGGGAAGTGCATACTTTCTGCAGAGGATTTCCTTCGAACGCTTGCAAAGCCTGATCTGAGTGGGGTTAGGCAAGGAGACCAGGCTGGCAGCTTGGACTCCCACCTCTCTTTTCTTTAAGTGGGACCAGCCAAGCTAGAAAAGAGTAATAAGGCATCTGCTAGTCATTTCTATTTTTTCAAACAACTATTATTTTCTACATTCAACCCTCATCTGTTTTAGCACAGCTGCGCCCTGCAGGCCAGTACCTACTGTAAGCTGTTTCTGAGCCTTAGGAATGCAGAATGTTCCTGACATCAGCCCTGAACACCCTGTTGTGCAGACAATTCACTAATAGCAGCTATATGATATTTATCTGCATTTGGAGTGTTGCATTGGGTTCCAGTCCTATTTTTACATGGAATCCAGGACAATTACTTTAAAATACAGTGGGCCACAAATAGAGGCTAACTACTGGCTTATTAATTACCTTCTCGAGCATCACTTTCTTTCAAGTGGCTGAGCTGAAATGGTCTATATCCCAGCTCATAGCTAACCTTCAGGCCCTTCTCTTCATCTAGATCATCAGCACATCTAGTCCGAGTGCAAATAAAATTCCCTGCTGTGTCGAGCACAGCCGAACTCCTCCAGGAAGACACCACGTATTGACACGGCGGCGAGCCCCGGCGAGTCCCGCTCGCTTGGCAGTCTTCCGCTTCCCAAGCTTGCTCAGCAGAAAGTCAGCTCTGCATTAAACACAAGCTCCGCTTTGAAGCTGGCTGGCGCTGGCATCCAGCCGTTGGCATGCAGGATGCCGTCTTTATCCCATAGCCAAAATTACTCGGTATTTTCTCTCTGTGAAATTATTTCAATCCGGTAGATACATCAGCTTCTTTATGATTTCTGAAGCAGATTTTAGTCTTTCAAGGCAAGGCATTTTCTCAAGCCTGAAAACTCTTTATGGGATTCTTTTTTTTTTTCTTTTTTTTTTTCTTTTTTTTTAAATCATATCTTCATTAGCCTTTATTTTTTCTTGGGGAAGGAGTTGCGGTCATGCTTGTAGACAGCATCCTGCCGTGGCATTGACCTTTCTCCCCTCCCATGTGGACCACATCGGCACAAATCCCAGTGCGTGCTGACGATTTCTAAAGCAAATAGGGCAGGAAAAATGCTGGAGGAGAAAGCCTAGTACCGCCCAGCATTGCTACCAGCACCAAAGCCATACAGACCTGTGCTGTGCACTGTGGCCAGCGAGACTGGAAAGTGTCCTGAGCCCACTTGCTGAATTAGCTAAAATGTCTTGGGTTAAGGTAAAACCCTAAAGTATAGCAGAATACTATATGGGAAAGGGAGGCGATAAGAGGATTGATGTAAATACAAAGGGGTTTTTTTAAGTTTAGAAAGGAAAGCAGCGGTTGCTGTGGTAAACATGCAGGGTCCGGCGCTGGTGGGCCATGGCTGGTTCTTCCCCGCACCCATCCGGTGGCTTCGTTCAGCCCCACGTGCCGGAGCACCGCGCCTGGCTCCAGCACCCACCTTGGTGAGGAGGTGGCGAGGCCGTCGAAACAAGGACTTGATGGAGTTGGTTTGCAGAATACTTTATATTGCACGGTTTAAACCAAGCTCACTACTGGTAGCTCTGAGGGTGCGTGGGAAAATTAATAGCATCCCAAAAGTGTGCTAGCTGCACTAAGTTTTCACTTCTGAAGGCACGAAGCTTTCCCAAGCACAGGACATCCCAAATGTCCTGCCCCTTCCTCCTGGACAAATATTTGGGCAATCATATGGCCAAAAATAATAACCCAGCAAATTATGATTCTCTCCAAATAAAAGGTGAGGGGACTGCAGGCTGAGAGCTTTTTTGCTTTCTTTCCCCAAATTTCATCGAGGACGCTGAAAACTAATGAAAATTCATGAGTAAATTTGAAAGCTATGGCTGAAGAAAACAAAATTCGAACACTTTTGTCAATTCCTAAATCACAAAGAGCAGAGAACGACATTTTAACACTCATTTGCATTTTAATAGACAAATATCTGCCTCTCTTGCCACAGCTTTATATTTTGGAGACACAAGCCTGTGACTTGCCTGTGTGGATTCCTTATTCATCCTGGCCTTCAATGTGTCCTTTAAGTCTGCCATGAAGCACAAGTCTAGGAATAGCGCCAGGAATCAAGAAGGAAATCCCCATCCCGCCGTGGCAATGAGCCGCCGTCGAGGCAAAGGCTCCGGGAAGCCTTCCTCCCGCCCACGGCTCTGGGACCAGCTGCAGCCTTGTAGGGCAGCCAAAGAGTAGGTGTAGCACAGCTCGAGCGAAATAATACAGGCAAAGCCTTACGGTAAATGCGTGAAGTAGCCTGCTGCTAATTGATACGGGGCTGTTTTCCAAACTGAGCGGTTTTTTACCTTTTGTCTTTCTCCCCTTGTCTCTGAACAGCACTTCCAGCTGCTTGCTCCCCCCGCCACTGACTTCATCAGTCTCTGAAATCTCTGTGTGCTCCCAGCTCTCGCCAAAACCAAGACCCTGCACTCATCCAGCAGACAAAATTGTTATTATTCCGCAGATAAAGCGAAACAACCCCACGAGACCTGCTGAAAAAGCCCCGGGGACCTTAGTAGGTGGGCTTGGGGTGGGTTTTCCATTCCCCTTGATAGAAGAGCTTCTACACAGCTGGGCTAATTCACACGCTGGAGTCAGTGGTACACTGCCCTGTACGTGCACAGCTACAGCCTGTCAGCAGCACATCCCTACCCTCTAAGACTTGCTAAAAGCCACGTTCATTTGTCTCAAGACAGACTAATAATAATTTTCAGCACTGAACACATGTACTGGAAAATGTGCAATGGAAAAATAAAAATCAGCTTTGCCTGAAAAAGCCTCCTCTTGTAATGCTTTTACATGTGAATTTTCCCCCTTATTTACAAAAATATATGAAAGTATTTTTAATACATCAACTTTAGTAGAGATTTGTACCAACACAGTATTAGTGTGCAACACTGGAAATACATTTGTATTTACTTTGCTGTGTTATGTAGTACTGCTCACACAGTGCATTTGCAGTAACCCGGTATGGAAGAGGAGGGGCAAAAACAGAATCACACAGAGTGCTCCCTACAGATACTGTAAAATGCTCTTTTTCTTCAAATTTTACAATAAAACTTGACAAAAGCTCGTGCTGAGAGTGTCTGGTTTACCCTTTGGGTGTTAAGATTATTGATGACAGGATACCATCTCCCTTTTGCACTGGATATAGGTCTGCGATCAATGGCTTTTTAAACGGGGGGGTGTATTCACCCAGCTGAAACGCAGCTGAGGTGATGAGCAGGGCTTCTCTCCGCCCTAAGAAAAGCAGCTGAGTGTCATTTCTGTATGTGTGTGTGTGTGTGTGTGTGTGTGTGTGTGTGTTGTTCATACGCAGAAGTTTATAATGGTATATTTGCAGCTGAGAGCCTGCAGATCCAGACTGGACAGACAATACACGGAAAGGTGCAGGAAGGGCTCGAGGCACGCGTGGGATTTGTCACCCATCGCTCCAGGGATGACCTTCCTTCAGGAAGGTGCCCCAGCCCCGTGCAGGCAGGGCTGCGAGTCAGCGTACCCTTTTCTGGTGTCTTCGCGCTGCGGAACTCAGCCCAAGCCCTGTGCCATCCTGCAGCAGCTTGTGGGATTGTGCGGGGTGTAAACCAAGGCAGCCTTTGACCCTGGCTGATTGATTCAAAGATGTCAGTCTGGCTTTCTGGGTTAGCTGTGCGGCTTACCGCGCACTTCTCCGGGAGCCTTCCTCCTCGGCGTTGCGGGAGAGCAATGAACAGCCAACACCGTACCTGGCTCCGGCCCCTCTGCAGGTTGATCTGGTGGCAGACCTTCTCCTGAAAGCGATAAGGTTGGAATAGGTGAGCTCCCGGTTTTCTCATGCTCAGGATACTGCAGCTTGATGGTTTGATATTTAAGTAGCCTGCCATGTCTGTGTATTTAATTTATAATTATAATTTTGGCCGGGAAAAAAATCAGTCTGTCTTCATATGGAGCTATTGTAACATGGAGACACAGATGGCTGATTATCGAAATGTCTAACAGCATCATTGCAATAGTCCTAAGGCCAAAAAAAAAAAATAAATCCAAAACAAAACCAACTTTTGACAAGCATTATTTTCTGAAACAAATTCCACTTAATTAAGACATGAAGTCTGCACTGAAAGACATTCTAGCTTGTCAACAATATTAACTGCAGCATATACTGCTAGAGGTTATGCTTTGCATTAAGGCTAAATGGTAAAGGACAGGAGCTTTCTGAAGAATTTCTTAAGTTTGCCTGTGTAGCAAGGCTAAGCTGGTCATTTTTCTTGAACACTCTTTTACTTTAGAAGCTCAAATCAGCGCTGATGAAAACACCCAACTTGACAGCTTTGGAGGCTAAAATCCTCTCTGTATCCTTAAAACTCATTCCACCAGCACGGGCTGCTCCGCATGCCCTGCCCCAAGGTCTGCAGAGCCCTGACATCCCGGAGTGGCACAGCCAGTTGATGTGCAGGAGCTGCCTCAGCGGGGCCGTCACCACTCACGAGCACTTCTCCTGCCAGGATGGGTGTTAGCAAAGCATCATGCAACCTCATGCAACCGCATCAGCTGGGTGATACTGCGCCGGAGACGCAGAGAAACCGCGGGCTCGGTCCCAGGGACGCGGAGGTTGCTGTGCAGCGCTCGTTGAGTGAGACTCGTTAACGCGCGGAGGGGTTACCCGCGGAGTCGGCAGCTCAAGGTCCGCAGGATCCCATATGGCAGTAAAACTATTCAAGGAGAAATTATGCAGATAGTCAACATGTTCAAGCCGAAATGAATTACGCTGAAAACATCAGCACAAGTAGCAGTCAGTTTGCATCGCGGTCAACAAACGCAGCTTCGCTTCTTTTCTCCTGTTAGAAGCCCCAGGGGTTCAGGAGCCTGGGATACTCGGGGATGCTCTAATAAACACCCTAAAGCTACTGCCTTGGCATCGGTATGCGACAACACTTGAAAGTTAGCAGGGGAAAAAAAGTTCAGTAGTAATAGCTATCGTGCATGTGGCACAGCACTTCATCCACTAGCGGTTCATCCGCTCATTTTCCGGACACACTAGAGGGCATTTCAATCAAGGCAGGATGGTTTTGGCAAGAGTGGGAGGAATAAGGGCAGCAGAGAAGGTGTTCTTTTTAATTACCGCAATTTCGACGGCAGGCTGACTCCCCACCCTTGCTGGTCTCTCGCAGTTTCCCTGGATGCGATGGGAGCTGCGGGAGTCCAGCCGCTTTGCAGGACCTGCCACTCCCAAGCAAGACCAGGAAAATGCACTGGCCCGTGTTATCATTACAAGGGCGGGGGGAAAAAGACAATTAGCAGATGCACTTACCTGGCATTATGTTGAAAGTAAGAGTACAGCACTCTTCAGAGCAAACCTGGCCGCTGTCCCTCCAATAAGCCGAGTCTGCTGATTGCTGCAAGGCAGATTTTTATAACCAGGCTTACATTGATTAGCAGCTTCTGCTGATGCCTGAGGAGGGAAAGCATCAGCAGCGGGTCTGCCGACACGGAGTCCAATGGCCACGGTATCAGATAAAATGGACTCCGGATAAGGCACAGATTTTGGGAGCTATAATCAGGTTTGTGGCAAACACCCCTTCAAATCATCACCAAAGCAGGATGGAGGCTGAGTCAGTCTTCACCAAACATCGAGTGAAGATACAGAATATGTTAAATTTGTGTTTATTTACATCCCTCCGGCAATAAAATCAAACCCTCTGGCAGTTGTTTCAAAGCGTTTCTTTAAGGCAGCCAAAAAAATCCCTGAATTATCCTCTGCAGCAAACAAAATGCAGACATGCTACTCAGCCGGGCTGTAAATACCATTGAAAAGCACACCCTGACCAATAAATTAGGGGCTGTGGTGGCAACAGCGTTAATGCAAGCCTGGAAGGAGATGCTCACTAGGGGCAAATAATGTTTTTGCGGCGTTTGCAGGAGAGACGAGAGAGGCGGCTAATGGATGCCAGTTGTGTAGCACACGTTGTTCGCTAAACCGTTCAGACCGCTGCCAAGTGCCTGGCGATCGATGGGCGAGTGACAGCCGGGAAGATTTACACTCACGGTCACAGCTCCTCGGGAAGGCCGGGGAAGGTCCAGAGCGTGCCCTGAGGTTGCTGAAAACTCAGTGCCAAAAAAAAGCCCCAGGACACCCAGCCCTGGGTACAGGCTGCCAGTTTCCAGACCTTCAATGGAGTGAATATGCCATCTTCGAGGATTTGCCAGAATATTTGCCAGAAGGAAAATATTCATTAGACGAACTTTAAGAATGGCTATAGGGAGCTGCCTGCCGTGTCTGGAGTTGGGAGCTGAAGGAGCACGGGGGCCTCACCCTCACAAGCAGCAAGCCAAGAACTGTAAGAAATCTGATACAACATTACTATAATCCTTTTGTAATTAACTGCGCTGATTTGTAATTAACTGCAAAAACCAGAAGTTTAAATCTTTTAAGTTTAAATGCTGGCTTTTTTTTTTTTTTCTTAAGATATTTTATGGTCACCACATGGGGTATGCAATTTCATCTTCCTGCAGTAACAGATACTTAAACTAAGTAGCGTCAGTTCACTGAAGATAATGTCTAAATCTCCATTAAACTCATCATTCCCTAATAAATATTCACTAACTGATAATATTTTTAATGTCATAGTGGGTGAATTTTAAGTTGTTTAATAATTTGTCCCATTTTATTTGCTACATTTTTGGTTGTGCCATCACACGACTGAATTATTTAGTGGCAGGGCAAGGCAGCAGCCTCTGCCATCTATTGGTAGACCACAGAAGTTATATATGTCACATGCACTGATTGTTCCTATTAGGACGGCGTGAAAAACACCCAGTGACGACAAAAACATCAAGAAATAATGCTTCTCGTATCCTTACTCCAGAGGCAAGGACTGGCTTGTGACTGTATGGCATAGCTTGGGAATACATGTAGTCATAACCCTTGCCAGGCAGTCCAGGATCACAAGTTAAAAATAGCCATATAGATATATAAATAAATACAGCAATTTATGGCAACTGGAAGTCCGCATATGCAGACTGCACGGCGCCCTCCCGTGCCCTGCAGGTTTGGTCCGCACAGTCCCAGTATGGACCAGTCAGGCGTTGCCCAAAGGTGGCCTCATGGGTACCCTGGGATTGGAAACCTTGGCTCCTGGTTCCACTTTAGTAGAGCAAGTCTCACTACATTGACTTGATGTATGAGAGCACAAAGAAGGAGTGGGAAAAAATACGGAAATTTTAGTAGAGGTAAATAGGATTTACGGTGCTGTCAGCTCTAGCGACTTTGGCGTTTCAATTCATTAAAAGTCCAGACAAATTAGATGTTTGTATTCATTTAAAATAATTTCTCCTCTTTGACCTAGCTTAATTTATCATTTTATGTCTTTCTGCAGTGCTTAGGAGAGCTGCTGTTTAAATGAACCCAAAGGAATATACGAGTAAAATATTAAGTAGTTATCATTAACAACACGGTACATTAAAACCCAGCACCATAGCCTTCCTACAGCTATTTTTGCCACAGTAAACACAAAGCATTCTCCTACAGAGGTAGGATTTGTATTTCTTGCAGTATTGAAGCCGAGACACCTTGTGCCAGTGTTTTGACAACTAACACATATATCTCAGGAATTCAGCTGCAGTCACTGCGGAGAAAAAGAAACAGCAAAGGGGAAATCCTGCACCTCAACATCAAGTAAACCTTATTCAAATGATTTTTTAGAAATTTTTTCTAATAAAAACCTCCCATGCTTTATTTCTGCCATTTCGTATAAATTTTGGAATTTCATGTGCTTTTACGAGTAACTACCTTTTGGTGATGACCAGCGCTGCTTATAATTTTGTGCATTCACATATTATCAGAAAGAAGAGGCTGGATAATCCACAAGCATCTGCCCAAGCATTCATATCTTCAATTTCAGAAATGAATTTCTGTTTATGTCAGTCCTGGGCGTACCCTGACCGGCCCAATGCAGGGTAACATTCATGCACTCATTCAGAGTCACAGGTAACACAAGAGTAAGGCTCTCTCCTAACTGCGTTACTCATTTCTCCATCATCAGAAATAGATAGGGTCGATGAAGGCTATATAAATTATAGTTACCCAGAAGGCTTAAGCAAAGGCATGAGGAATCCTGCTAAGGGTTTGGTATCTTCTTCTTAAATGACATGCATTAATGTGGTTGTCAGGTGGAGAGAGGCATAAGGAAAAGATATAGGACTTCCCCAGCACCGTGAGCAAATCAGGGACAGAAGGGAAAAAACTAATAAAGCCAATACAAATATTAACTGCATGAAAGTGATGCTACCACTTTATTGCAGTGCTTCCTGCATAACACAAAAACATAGAATACTCTAAACTGCAGCAAAACCCAACATTATCACCAAGCAATTTCTTCTGGCTGCACTGACCCCATCTCAACAGATCCCTTCCAGGGTGGTCCGCTACTAGGTGCCGGCAAAAGCCATTACTGTGGTCTGATAAGAACAGAGCACACATACACCTGTACCCCGCACTGGAAAACAATATGGCACCTCTGTCCAAAGCACAAAGAACAAGTGCAAAGCAGCAAAATATATTTTTATATATATATATACATAAAAAATCAAGTGGCTCTCTGGAGGTGATGTGGATTTTCATTCTGTTTAGCAGTCAGGACACAGTGTGCAGCAAAGGGTGTTCTTTCCTACATTTCTCCTACAGCACCGAAGTCTGTGTGACATGGCATTACTGCTGTTTCAGCCTTTCCTTGTTAAAAGCTTTTTATAGAAGACTTAATTTAAATGTAGTCTTTTGCTGCTCCTGGCCATGAGTTTCTCAGGTGAGAAGGTTGACTCTTAATGTCACAACTACCATCTGTTGACTGTCTGAGATGTTCAGGGGGATCTTTCCATGTGGTCTGATTTGATTTCTGCCTAAAATCCATGCTCCTTTCTTTGGATGACATCCAGAAAACACCTGTGATTTTTCATTTTGAAGTACCATTTGCAGCTTGCTACATGCTGACTTGGGAGTTAAGAGATCTGTGGGGAAATGAGTGACACCAGCATGAGCAATTTGTTATAATGACTCAGAAAATTACAGGATAAAATGTACATACCAGCATTACAATAAAAGCAGGGCTCACTTGTTCTCCCCTTCAAGTGCATGGGACTTTCTGCTCCAAACCAAGACCCCTCTCACCCTGGGCCAAATATGAAGCAGAAGGCAATGGGCCATGCCACAGGTTGCAGAGCATTCCCAGATGACGGACACAGCTTCTCGCAGCCCCAACTCAAGAGCCTGTGAGACTGAGGTCAAAGATGTTAGCAAAAAAGCCAGGAGCTCAGAGAGCAGGCAGAAGGTGGCACTTCATCAGGTTTGGAAGCAGAATGGTCAGTTAGGTGTGGAGAGGAGAATTAACCAAGGATTAGTAAATGACCACCGTTTTGGCCATCAGCTAAGCCTACTGCGGTCCGCTTGGAGCGTTCCTGTTTGCTCTATGCCGCGACATCCCTGCAGGGACCTGGCAGAAGATGAACCTTGTGAGACGGAGCACGTAGGCGACGTCGCAGCAGTGCTGGGCTCTTGACCGCAGAGCAAGCTGCCAAGAGCAGCAGGACTCTGCGAGGTGACAGGCAGAGGGACAGGTGTCCACAGAAAATATATCCATAAATAAAAGCCATAGTCCAGTGAGTTCTCCCTGGTAAGGCTATTGCAGCAGAGCTCGGTGTGCGAGTAGAGGTTTCTCTTCATGTTCGGTAGCTGTTCAGAGCTTAGAAAGGGACCTCTGCCATACTGGCTTGTAATATAATAATATATGTGTAATATCTGAAGATCAAGACCATCTCTCTATTAAATTAGATAACAAATAATTAGATAATTTTAATTTACTTTATGAATCTTCTAGAGAGTAAACTGCTTACAGGCAGCTAATGCAATAAACTTACTTTATAATCAGAGAGCAACATCTGTTACAATGAAGAGTCTGCAGCGCACATTAGGATTCTGTGCACGCCCAGCCGTAGTTAGAGTAAATGTATCATTAAGTTGGTATCCTTTCCCATTCAAAGCACACTTTTCAAGATTTATGTACTGCAGACAATAAGATAGCAGGAGAATCAACTCGCACTCAACTCTTCTTGCATTCACCCCCTGTCCCACGGCAAGATAACGTTAATAAAAAGGGTAAGACGGAGCGTGGAACTTAGGTCACTTCTACGCATGGCAAAGGAAATACAATTTCAAACCCCCACACATACACAAAGGCAGAAGCTGTGCTAAAGGACATCGTTAAGGTCACAATATCAAGCCCTAAAAAATCAAGCAACTTCATCATACAGCCTTCCTCGCATGCACATTGCTGTCAGAGACGCAATTGCGGGGAGTGTCGCAGACCACAGCCTGCCCAGTGCAGGCACAAACCTACATTAACATGCCTTCTAAAAAATCTTAAATATCATAGCTGAGTATGTGCAAGCTACAACCTTTCCAAAGGTTTTTAAAATCAACAAATTAGGCAAGTAGAAGTGACAGAAAGGGACATGCTTGATACAGAAATCTACTCTTGTGATGGATGCCACATGCCTATTTTCCAGACCTGAAGGGTGATATGAAAGATCAGCAAATATACTTTCACTCGGGCAAAACAACGTATATAAGGGCAACATCTCAATCCAAACACCTACCTTTTTCAAAGTTACAATGATTCCACATTTTCAAAAGTGACCAGTGATTTCTTAGGTGCCCTCGCTGTTTGAATGGTAGAGGAACCTGTTTTTCAGAGGACGGATGCTTTTTTGCCATTGATGCAGCTTGTCTATATTTGTAATTGAACTGGTAGCACAATGTAAAAATAAAACCAAATCATCCGTGCAATGCTATTGTGCATCTTAGCAGTAATAGAAAACCGCATTGTCCCTTCAGGCAGATGAGCATAGCACTAAAGATATCTCCTGATGTCATTTATGTGAAAGTTGCATTTTTATTGTAAATTAATCTACCGTGTCAGTCACACATACAAACCCTGTCAATGGTCATCACACACTCCAAGAAAATGAGCCTTGCTTGCTACTGGATTTTGCAGTTGCTGACTTCCTCTGTTTAAGGAGAAGTCAACAAGGCAGTATTAATGGGCAGGAGTCTGGTGATAAGCACAGTTTATCTCTCTTGGTAGGTAAGAGAGCCAGCCCCCGGCACAAGCACGGGGCTGCATTGCCCACGAGCTTGCTGTGGGTGAAGCTGCTGGGAGATCCACGGCAGGTTAATTGGGGAGAAAGACCATTGTATGTGCACTTTCACTAGCAATCATGGGCTCTTATAATCCTTCTCTTCTTCCTAGAGTCTGGGGCAAGTCCCAGTGAGGGTGTGTGGATGGTTTGTGTCAACACTTTCAACTTTGTGTCAACATCTTCCCTCCGGGAAGATTAAAGACTCTGGGGAGAAAGAACTCGAACAGCATGAAATAAAGCAAAATAAATCAACATAGGAGCCACATCAGAGTCACCTATGCAACCAAATCCCCCACCAAGATTTTGTATGTGGTGCAAAAATCCAGCAAAGACAGCTGATTTACCCTTCCAGACAGAGCTATTGGAGAGCTAACCTCCATGCTGAGCTCTAGGTAAGATGCAATCAAAGTTCCTTTGCTGCTGGAAGGTGCCACTTACTCTACGCAAGCACGTAGAGATACTGGCTTGGTGGATGGCCAAGGAACGATCAAGACAATGCCAGCACAAGGTTACTGTAATTCAAACATTCAAACATGAATTACTGCAAAAAAACCCCAGAGCTAACCACATCTTAAACATGAAGCACAAGGCCCTGTGATGTCCAAGAGAGCAGGAAACAAAGTGCTGAAATCTTGGAAGTTGTAGCCATGAAGTACCATTATGGACAAGAACCCCTGGTTATACTTCACTGCTATACTCAGCAATGACCTGCTCAAAAGACTTGGTTATTACTTCCTGAAGATTATTCTATCCTAGACTAGAAGTTATTAAAAATTCCTGGGGCTTTCAGCACTGAGGAGCCAATCCTTGTATATTTGCTACCCCTTGCTTGGTAGATGGGAAGAGCCTGCATGTCCCGTGTCCTTCTCGGCACAGTTACCCATGAAGCAGATGGGGGAAATGTGAGAAATTCACTTTGACCATGAATTTTCAAAGTTCAGTGCACGTCTCAACATGGAGCTTGAGGTCAGCATCTGTCAACGTGCTTTATATAGAAAACAGAGACTATTTTTAATCTCATTTTTCTTCTGGTCCTGAAAATGTGCCTCCTCCCAAAAATCTCAAGCAAATAAAATTCACAGAAAAGCCTACAGCTGCACACGTTCTGGAGGACGGCCGATACCTCTGTTACTGTGTACTAAGGCTTACATACGGATGGCAAGCTGTGCTTTGCCTGCGTGATCCAGAAATAACCAGGCAGGAAGATACTGAAGGGTACATGATTCTTGCCAGGAGAGCATTAGAGCAGATGTACGTCCACAACCCTAAGCACAGGCACATCTGCCCTGACTTTGGACCTGGAGCTTGTCCAGCTTTAGATAGTCCACACATTAACCTCAGGACCCTGTGATCACCGTGCTCTGACTGTGAAAACTGAGGTGAATACGGGGCTTCATGCTCCAGATTTTGACCCATTATCTGTGGTCGGGCCAACTGGCATAGAAACACGTCTAAAAGAGCTGCCTCAAAAGAGTCTGCAGCCTCACGGGCCATTCAGAAAACTGCAGACGCCCTGCGATTCCTGTGTGCGCAGAAAACTCTGCACGAGCTGTGACACGAGCTGCTCCGTGGGGAGAAGGAGGTATCAGATTAAGATGCACTGAGAGTGTGATACCTGGATTAGGCACAAGAAAGAATTTCCTGAGGGGGGAAAAAATCCACATCTTCTCTACTGAGAAAGATTTCTAGGCCAATCTCATTTATCATGCATTCATTTGTTAAGTAAATATTCATAATATATAAATGGTAGTTTCACTTTAATATTCTGATTAGCATGCTACATCTTTTCCTCTGTCTAGATAATGGTGAAAGTCATACTAATTGAAGTAATGTTGTGTGTCAAATGATATAGAGCTGATTTACTTAAGACTTGAATGTCTGCTCCAATTAACTTTCAAAGTAAATTGCACTGAAGTTCCTTTTTCTGTCTTTTATAAAATAGAATACACAAAATGTATGAGTTGCAAGGCAAATCTGCCAAAGTTCTCTTATATTAGCTCTCCACATACTCACTGACCTGCTGCCAGTCATTTCCAAAGCAGAGAGAAGCCTGCAAAACTTGAAACAGTTATCCCCCGCTCCTGCAATAAATTCATATCTATTTGCAAATACAGGATCAGTGCGCTGCCGAGTTCAGATTTCAGGCTTTTCCGTACACTTCCCAGCTGTTACAGCAAGCAGCCATTCAAGAGAAAAAATAAAGAATTAAAAAAAA
>VZTL01032356.1:0-19663 GCA_013400535.1 Scopus umbretta
CAGGCAGCGAGTGTGAAAGAGCTGAATGTAAAGTACAGGGCTCATCTCTGTTGCTTTGCCTACTTATCCTCCTTTCTGTAGCATTAAGTCATTTACAGAGTAAGTAGATCAACTTAATCATTCACAGCTAGGGCAAAACTGTAGCCAAGGACACCTGAAGTCCCCAAGTCTGGCAATCCTGAGGGAATCAGTCGTTTAGACTAGACCAGAAAACAAAGTGTGCTTCCAAATTTGTGCGTGTTTATTTGTGGCTAGGAAACACTATCCTAATAAAGTTCCAGTCCATCAGAAGGCTGTGATGTGACTTCAAGCAGCGATGCAGATGCCTGTAAATAACAGATACCTTTCATTCATGAATTAGTGGAGTGAAATGGCAAGAAGGGTAGAGTCAATTACTGCTCCTTTGTCCTTCATTTTACACTGATCAAAGTCAGTGTTTTGAGGACAAGAAGTTTTCTTTGGGAACTCTGCTTTGGAATATTGTTTTGGTATGCAAGTAAACAACTCACCTGCAGCCAACAGATTCACATATCCATGTCAGAAGGAGTCTTGTTCTCAGCCACAGCCTTCACAAAGTAATGCTGACAGATTCAGCCTGTGGCCTTCACACAGGTCAAGCCCACCAGCTCCACATTCTGGGACTGACAGTTGCAAAAACCCTCACTTAAATCTGCAGTCCCACTAGGGCAGCTTCAGTATGCTTTGACTGAGAAAGTTTAGACAACCATCAGATTAAAGACCCTTTATGGATTAACTGTTTGAATACAGGAGCAAAGCTCTAGACTTTGGATGTCATCTTAGTCAGGTGAACAGAAAGCCACACAAACTGTGCAGAGTCTGTCTTGAAATGCATGAACTGTCCGTTGATGTGTCGCTCTGTCCTTGCTGTAGCATTTTATCCAGCTCTCCAGGGAATTCTTGCATGGGTATATTGTCCTATTCTGTTTTGAGGGGTTGTTCCACACTACCTCACGCAATAACATGCCAGTGTCTTCTTTTTTTCTTGTATTTTAGCTCAAAGCAAGACTAACCCCATTATAAATAGCATAGAGTAGGAATGTGCAAATAGCTTGCACTAACCTTACAGAGTCTCTGTATTGCAGTAATACCTTTATGCTAGGTATTGGATGTTGAAAAAAGGAAGACAGTCTTTGCCTTAAAAAGTTCAACATGTAACTCTGTAAGGCATTAAGTAGGCTGCAGTAAAATGGGTCTGTGCCCAGAAATGAATGTTGTAGAGGAAAAAAGTAGTGGAGGTCCTATTTATTTGTTGGATACTTTGGGATAGGAGTGTGGGTTGTACCGATGTCAATGAAATGCTCTGATCACTTTGGCCAGGCCAGGCAGCATCTGTTCTAGCCATACCTGACCGAGGCTGCCACACCTGATATGCTGTACCAGGGTTACTCCTAGCTGACAGCAGTATAGTATGTGCATAGGAGGGTTATACTGGGAGAACTTTGCTGTTTCAAATAAATCAGTAAATTCACAGAATTACAGTTTGATTTTATCCACTTGAAAATGAAATGTCAGAGGCAAAATGTCCCTGTGTTGGCAGCTGCCAGGCAGAATAGCCGGCATAGATAGAAGAAGACACTGGCATGTTATTGCATAAGTTCAGACAGAGAAATTGAGGAGAGTTGGCTTTGATCCTAGCAGTGAGCTGTAGGTCAGCTTGAAAGTGATGTTGAATACTGGCTTGGTTTGGCATACCTGCCATTGTATTCTGAACTCTTCCAACTACAAACAATGGAAAAGGGAAATAAACTAAATTCTGAGATTTTCAGGATGGAAGAAATGGAAGGATTTTTTTTTAAACAATTTATTTTCTGTTTTTATTTAAAGGAAAACCTCTTCTTAATGACACATCTCTGTTTTGCGTTTAAACACTCTGGCTTTGCTCTTAGTTTCGGAAATCTTTCCATATTTCCATGCACATATGGCTCCCATTGCATTGCCTTCTGTATGTAACAAATTCTTTCTCTTTCCACTCTCTGCCACACCTTCCTGCTTATCTACACATATTATTGAATTGCAATAATTTCAGGCAAATTTCCTGAGTTGGGTGAAATGGCCTCATCCTGATTGCCAAGGGATAGGTTGGCCTACAAAGCAGTGGTGAAGTAATAATCAAGAGCCTTAGGTAGACCCCTGACCCTGGTCCTGTCTCTGCTAGTAACCTCCTTTGTGGCACTGTCATACCCTTCCCATGTCTAAATCTTTCGTTAGGTTAATTTGCCTTTCTTCTTCCTGGTGCTGTGCTCCTTTCACCTTTTAAATTGTGCAGTTGACTAAAGATATAGATAACAACCATCCATTCTAGTGTCTCTTATTAGGCACATTGTGCTGTGTTAAAGCTCAGCAGAAATGGACCCGATATCCTTGTACGCTTCCCAGTTTGTTAGTTTGTGCATTTGCCATCTCTTAGTCCAATACGGTAAAAAAATAAGCGGGGGAGGGTGAGGAGGAGGGCAGCTAGAGGAATTTCTAGATATATATATTCATACGTGCATATTAAAACCAGATCCCTAATGATGTCTGGCATTCTTGAGTTGTTTATCATCCTTCCATCAGTGCAGACAGATTGGTGCTGGGAACTTGGGTCTAGACTTCAGTAAACTTTGGACCTATTCTTTTGTTTTAAAATCTTTTCCATTCTGAACAGCTTAGAAAGTGCTGTGAGATACTAAGTTATTGGATGATAACTGTCAAATAAACTCTCTTTCCTTATCATCACCATCTGTTTTGATTAGGATTTTTCAGGAAAAGATTTTGTAAGTACAAGTATGGACCTGAAGCTAAGAAAAATCCTTGAGTTGCACTTGCATGACAAGTGAGGAGATGAATAGGTTGTCATGCACCAGTTCTTCATCCATTATTTTGCATTATGTAATCTTCTTTGCCTGGCTTTGTGAAACAGGCCAAGTTTCATGTCAAATGTCAGAGGATGCTATTTGAGTCAACCATGAGGATTCTTCATTTTAGTCAGATTGTAAATCAACGGAGTAAGTGCTGGCATAATAAAAGTTTAAGGCTTGTGGGATTTATTGCAAACATGTTCAAAGATCAGTTTAAACTGAACAGTTATTTTCTCTGTTTAGTATGGGATTTGAATGGAAATGTGGAAATCTGCAAGTGTGCTTTCTCTATAATTTGTGGGGGTAGAGTTTCAGTAAGTGCTGACAGTGGCATAACACAGGTGTATTAGTCTCCTGGCGTCTAAGACATCTTTCTGGTGTTCTTTTCTTGTCAGTCCTAGTTTTGGTGTGGTTTGTTGTTGCAAGATTTCAGTGATATAGTGTCACCACCTGGTTCAGCCTTTTGTGATTTCTTATGGGTCAGAAGCAAAGGTCAGTAAAGCCTGTAGAAGTCTTTCTGATTACTTTGGCTGTGAATCAGACCCTCGTAGATCATGGTTTTAAATTTTAATCATAAAAGTCTTCAGTGGAAAGGAGGTGCCTACAAGTAAACATCTATACAACTGCATGCTTTGCAAGCATCAAGATTCTTGCTGTAACTAAAATTCCCTTGGTCCTCACTGGAGTGTGGATCCATTGGCATGAGGCACCACAGCCATTTTTACATCAGAGCTGTGCTAATGGCAGTTTAGGAAATGAGGGGAAGACAGAGCAAAGTGAGGGCATTATTTGGGACGATAACTGTAAGTCTCACCTGAGAAACTGGCTGTGGGATTTACAAGCTTCTGCCATGAGCACAGGAGGGGAAAACTTTTGGATCCCGAGGAAGAAAGGTACCTTGAATAACCATCCCCACAAATTCATTCTTTCTGAAGTTATCTGAAGTTCATTCACCACTTGTTACAAATGGACATTTTTGTGTGTCTTTGGTGAGACAAACTTGACTGTGCTCTGAATAGGAAAATACTGTCAAAAGATGACAAGGGTGCTCAAAGGTATGGAACGATTTCCCTACAAGGCGAGAGTAGATTGACTAGGACTCTTCATCCTGGAAAGGAAAGGAGTGGAGGGGAAGAAGGGGTAATAGAAGTCTCTGAAATGATACATGGAACAGAGACGGTACATAGGGGAAAAAAATCTCTTTCCATTTAAGAACTCATATGAATCAAACAAACTAGAAGATGAAGGATGAAAATGAGCTGAAAAGAAGGTACTTATCTGCAGCATGTCTTTAAACTGTGGAACTTAGTGCTGCAGGATATTGCAATCAGATAAATTCATGGAAGAAAAATCTACCAAGAATAGCCACAGAATCAATATCTGTGAGTCAACAAGTCTTTAGGCCTTTGACTGTTAAGCTGGTTAAGTAGTACTGTGTGCTCGTCTTGCTCTTACTCTTTTCTCTAGGCACCTGCTAACTGTCACGGTTAGTGACAGAGCCTGGACTAGAAAGGCTCTTTCGTACAAGCCAGTGGGGAGATTCTGATTTTGTTTGGAACAAGAGTCAATTATAGGAAGTGAATATTAGAGACTTTGCAAAAGGATTGTTATACTTACAAAATGAGACTTTCTGGTTGTCAGTGAACTTCAAGGACACAACTTTAATCCTTCCTTGTGAGTCACTGATGTGAACGCCAAGGAGCAGGAGGTTAGGAAAGCACCTTATGTGCACCTGGAAGCAACTTCTTAGCAATTCTGGCAGCTCTGTGAAATCTTATTAACTCTTCAACAGGGGACAAAGGAGCTCATAACATGCTTGCAACTAGTGCGTGACCTTTTTGCATCAAATGATGACTAGGTTTGACTATACTTAAGAGGATCAGTGTAACTCTGAGGAAACCTTAACAGAACAGAAGTCACAGAAAAGGCATACCACTGTTTGTAGCTCGCTCTCCCCACAATGTGGCTTGCTTTCCCTTAGCAAATGATTTACTATTTATCTGGAGTCTTTATGTTTCATGCAGAAACTTTATTTGAATTAATGAATTAATTTTGTCAAGTATTTGTCCTAATCTTGTGTTTGCTTCAGTACAAAGGTAAATGTAGAAATGGCACTACTAGCTCTCTTTGACTTAATACAGTATAGTGTCGGGGTGATTTTTAAAATAGGCCTATAGTTATGTTTATGAGGTCATGCTCTACTTAACAAAATATAGGTTTAAAACTTGTAGTCTGTTTATTCTAACAGAGAAAATGAAAAAAAATTCTGAAGAAAATAACTATACATTAATGTGTCATTATATCTTAAAATTACAACTTAGTTTGAGATGCTAGATATGACAAGCACCAATCCAGAGCTGAAAAATGTTTAGAATAAGTGTGGTAATAACTTCTGTAAATCATTCCTAATGCCTTCACCTCTGGCTAATATGCCATCTCTTAACTTGGGATCTCAAGGCATTTTATTTTCTACACTTAACTTGAGCCTTCTCACCTGCTACAGTATACTACTGGAGTACAGGAAGTGTTTGTTTTTAGAGCCCATTGATTTACACTGTTTTATCTGAGGGTATTGCATGAGGTGTAAGTAATTTCAGAATTTGGAGATACAGACTTCATCCAACGTATTTGTGAGTGAATGACAGAATTTTCCTTTACCTTCAAAATATTCGAGTCCCACCTTGTGAACTGGATACAGAGCTTTTCAGCTCTGTATAACTGTTCTCCTGCCAGGCAGTGCTGTCCTAGTACAGGCAGTGTTAGGATGAGAAACAGTATAAATGTTAAAAGACACATTTTTACTATAGAATAGGATTTTAAAATAAATTCTCTAATTAAAAATATTTTAAAATATGAGCAATATCCTTCTTCTGTAGGCATAGAATATATTCCTGCAACAGGATTACTTAGACATTGATTTGATGTACTTTCTCAATTAATAGCTTTTGGTCAAATTTCTGTTAATCTGGAAAAAAATTATACACATTAATATATATTTTTGTAAATGGAATATTTAAAGTAGACAAAAAATAGGAAGATATTTTGATTAATTAAGTGATATATGCACTTTACAAGATATCTCAGAATAATGTCATTACAGTTATTCTCGATTTCTTGAAAAGCAAGAAAAGGTGATTGTCCTTTAATTTAGAATCATAGAATCATNTCTTACAGAACAGTACAAAGTCTATCTCAAGCAGAGCACATTTAAAATGTGTGCATATGAGTTTCACAGATCAAGACAGGAGTGAGCTTTTGAAAGCTTAAGCACATTTGTATACCATATACAGTGAACAAAAGTCAAGTTTGCTGCAAGTGTTTTACTAGTGTGGTGACTTTAGTAATATATATAGAGGGACTGTCATAGTGAGCTAGAACAAACCTCTTTTTAGTTTATTGTCTCTGGGCTTGATTTTGGGAAGATAGCCAAAGCAGAAACTGATCTTGGTTCCAGTTGTACAAAAGTACTATGGGTCTCAGGAAAACTATTCTTAGAGGCTACGTGCCTGAGGAAAACTACATCACTGGAATCACGTGAGTTTCGGCGCGTAATGGATTTTGTGATACGGGCTGTCGTCTTTCCACCCAATCTGCACAGGAATCGTGTCGTCCTCACTGAGTTGGGAGAATGTTCTCCAGCTGAGCAATCATGATTTAATGACACAATAAACTGAGGGTGCTGATGGCAATGGGTCGTATAGTAAGGCTTCAGTACTTTGTGCTAGCAAAGGATTGCAACTGCAAATTGCTGTGAGTACAAAGTTGCAAGTTGTTAAGTTCCTAGTCTAATAATGTTCATAAAACTTCTCCTTTCTAAATACTTTTAGTTGAATCTTTGAATCAAATATACTCTTGCTTGATTAAAACTGAAATCTGATCTCTGAGTTGCATCTCTCTCCTTGCCTGAGAGAACTGAGCTGGGTACCCACAAACCTCTAAATACAGGCTTTGGTTTTTATCTCCCAGCAGTGTGTGATGCCATTCCTGCTGTCACCAACAATTTGTCAGCCCCATTAGTCTAACATGCACTGGGATATGTTTGCACTGGCTTTGTGGCTCAGAGTTTCAGAATTTAAGTTAATGGGACAGAATCTTAATTGGCAGGAGCTAGTTTACCTCCAGTGAAGGCAATGGAGATGCACCACATAAACCAAATGACTATCTGGACTAATATAACTCCAGAGGTACCTAAGGACCATTTCAGCTGAATCGTTTATAATTCTTTAAATATCAAATAAAATAATGACTTATATTTCCTAACCAAGTGAGCCCATGGGGCAGTTTTATGTCCTGCTTTGTCATGAATCCAAGATTATTTGCTGTTTGTGCTCCATTGCTGTCAGTGCTGGAGTGTGGGTGGCAGGGACAGTTGTTTGTTCTGCTGCCTTGTCCTGGGGGTGCTCTATTTTCTCCCCTTTCCACAATAAATTATTAATTTCAAAGGTGATCTTTGACACCTTTTTTTCAAAGGTGTCAGGAGAAAAACCTGTCTGTGTAGGGAGAACTGTTGCCTTCTGTTGCAGAGAGGCAATGCCTGTGCAGTATTTTCTCTCATTTAGAGATCAGTTTACAGATGCAACTCTAGTGCCTTCTGCTTGCTGTTACCTGATATGTAGCAGTATGATTTCTACTGTCATTTGTATAATTCCAATCTTTCTGCTATTGTAACTCCCCACCCCTAATCAAACAAAAAAACCCAAACCAAACCAGTGCCCATCAGCTCTGTGTTAAACTGTAGACACTGTCCAAATTTATTGTCCGGTCACTCATCCAGATATGGTCCAGTCTGCCTACACTGAGAGATGAATTATTTCATAACTCGTGCAGAAGAGCTGTGTTCACGTCCAGGGCTGGGTGCCTCCGGGGGCAGATAAGGCAGGCCCACGCAGAGCAGCTCCCTCGCCATTACCGCGACAGAGCATGGTGAAGGAGATAACTCTGCATCCACCACGATGGTGCCCTGATCCTACTGAATAAAATCAATAGAATTGCAAGATAAAATGAAATTTTTTTGTATTTATGTATCTCATGTTAATATAAGTTTAAAGACTATGATATTTATTACATGTCCTGAGTTTTCTAGATGGAGAGCATCGTGAAGAAAGCAGTAACTTGGAAGTCAAAGGATGCATCTTCAGCTCCCTATCTAGTTCTAAAACAGCGAGGTTTTGGGCATATCTGAAACTGTAGTGTGTACAATTTTTCCAGTAATTACTATGTGTGATTGGCATTGTATTAGCACGATTATGATAAAGTATTCTCTCATCTCTTATTCTTTCTTTGCTAAGTATGCGGACAGTGTTGCTGTGAGTGATAGAAAAGCTGCTTCTTTCCCTGTTGTGGATGGCTGCATTGCAATTACAGGTGAGAGGCTGTCTTTGCCTGGGCTCTACAGTTAATTGCATCGTTTAAAGGAGTCCCCATAAAACATTGGTTATAGATAGCTATTCTGTTCTTCACACTTGAATAAAATCTTCTGTGTGGACGATGTTCCCATCCATGCTTAATAGAAAGTTTAGTGCAATGTTTGGATGCCAGTTCATTTTGTGTTATAATGCTATACCATGGGAAAAAATGCTCGTGTGTTTGCTGCTGCCTCAACTGTGTGCCGAAGTGCTTACCAAAACAACCAAAAGTGGTGTGTCTCAGTGCAAACTTTTCTCTGGAGGGGACATGCAGGTGTAGATGCAGAAAACAGTGACAGAGAGGGCAGCAGGTCTAGAAGTGGCTGACGCTTTTGCACAGCTTGAGGGAGATTTGCACATGGTTTGGTAAGTTAGAGCTTGCCGTTTCCTGTATATTTGGGTGTACAGTTCTCGTTTTCAAGGGACTCCAGTGGGGTAGGAGTGAAACCAGCTTGGAAAGGAGAGTGAGCTATGTATTGCCTAAAGCAAGGAGCCAAGTCTTCATTTTGTTTCATTTTGTTGAAAGAAAAGATTTTTTGCTCCATCGGTGGTGGGGTAGCCTGGGCTAACACAGCTCCAGTTTTCCCAGTCAGGGCAGCCCTCGGGGGCTTTGTTACGGGGTCAAGAGGCCAGCGGTGGGAGTTCAGCCAACGGGCTCTCGACGTGTCCCTGCCTCTCCCCGCTGCCTGTGCCCGGCGGCAGATGGGGCAGGGCCAGGACAACTTGCCTCTGCGGCAGGAGAGCTCGGGCAGATGAGCATGGCTTGAGGCAACCAGGTGCTCCGCGCTGAACTGCTGAGATGGATTTTCCAAGTATTTGCCTACTGCTCAGGAATACTAGTGAGACTCTTTTAAGGTCTTTATGAATTTGTGCAACAAACCCTGTAGCAAATGTTTGTTACTTTAAGAAAGAATCAAGTTTTAATATTTTGATAGTGAGCTTGAGAATAGGAAGAATAGTGGTTCAGTAAAATTCTGCTAAGAGTAAGCAACATGCTAAGTCATTGGAGTTATGATGAGACACTGCTTTATCTTATTTATTTTTAAAATCATTGAGGTTTAGAAAACAATACAAATAAGCTTCAGCCAAGCAACATTGGAAACATAATAACTGATGTGAAATCTATCAGCAAGTACTGTACTCAGTACTACTGTGCAGCTGACATTTTTCAGCAGGTCAGTTCGCAGCAGCAGAGAGTTACACTTGGTTCAGAAAGGAGTAAAAGCTGTTACTTACCCTGCGAGGTTGGAGGTGCATTTGGGACGCAGAGCTCCGGCAGCTCAACTCTGAACTGGGCCATGGGAGGTGGGAGGGTGGCCACTGTCAGCAGGAACAGAAACATCAGCAGTGAGAACAAGTCAAAGCACTGATTCAAATGACCCCGAAACTGGGAAGAGCTTGAATACGGGCTTTGACTTTATTGCTGTCCTTTATCTGGGTAAGCAGCACTGGTGGGGTGCTGATTTCCCCTGGTCTGAGGCATAATATTCCCCTCCCTCCCCCTGCTCAGCAGCGCCCTGGGGGAGGTGGATCAGAGGGAGTACCTTTGAAATTTCTTCAGCAGGGTGGCAGAAATATTCTTGTAAGCACAGTGGTCTAGAGATGCAAGAGAGGAATAGTTTGTAAGAAGAGGTAACAGCGTCTGATTAGATCAAGAGACAGACTTGAAAAAATGGGCCTACTTTTGGATACATCCTTTGGGCTTCCTCAAACTATTGGGGGGGTGATTTTGCTATTCCATTTCTGTTGGTGACTACTTTGTTTCACTTTAATTTTAAATGTCCAATTAGAAGGAAACATTACTTCCTTGACATGCTGTTGTCAGTTAAGCAAATCACTTTTTCTTAAATGGAAGTTGTGTTAACATATCCCTCCCATATGCACAGGTTTTAAGGGGGAAAAAAAAAACCCCAAAACCCCAAAACAAAACACACAAAAATTTTGATTGCATTTTGTTTCATGCAGCTTCAGATCAAGTTTGCTTTATTATTACTTGGAGGCTGCAGGAATGTTCCCTGGCATCTTACTTCCCATTGTAATTTAATTCTCATGGAGCTTTGAATGCTTTATGCTTTTATATGCAGCAAATCATACATCATCATTAAAATTGCCTTTTATCTTTTATTAAGGTTTATATTTGCTAAGAACACTGGAAAGTAATTAAAAAATGAAAAGTAAAAAGTCTTTTAAAAACAGAGAGTTGTAGTTGACAGGTTAGACTTAAAAGTGGCATTTTTAATGCAATTGTGTTCTGTTCCAGTACAAAGACTACCCCCATCTCTTTACACTTGAACTGTTGAAAAGCCATCAGTATGGGAGAACAATTTCCATTCTGTGCCCTGATCAGTCAGGATTTGAATCAGTGGTTTAGAAATGAAAGTGTCAGTGTTCTTTTACCAGTTTCCTGCACTGTTTAGTTATCCTAAAAAGATATTTTCCACTTGAGCAGCACAGAAAATTAGATGAAGACCTAGCAGAATTTGGGAAGACTAAGATTGAAAGGAAGATCTGAACATAACGAAATAAATATAAGTGAGAGATCTATTGTGCATTTCTTCCCTTATTGGAAAAAAACAGTTTGTCCAGAAAGCCAAAGCAAGAAGTGCATTGACATAGCATCCTCACAGTCTTTTCACAGACTTTATCCTCTAAATAGCATAATAACAATTCACTGGGTAGTCTTGTGTACAGAAACTAGGAATTAGCTAAGTGCTTGATTCAGTCTCTACATTGAGTGTCACCCTTATATTAGGACTTGAGGAACATTAACAGCAAATGGCCTTTAAAAGCAAATTAAAATGTAAGCATTTTCCTGCAAGCAGGAAAATAGGAACTAATGGAAATACGCAGGTGCCATCCATATTATTACAATACATACATGCAAAACCACCCATAGTGCCTGGGAGACTTTGAACAAGAGATGTGTCAGAAAGAGCCCTCCGTAGGAGAGTAACAGGTCTTGATTGTTCTAGTTTCACTAACAGCACAGACCAAGGACGTTTTGCAAAACTGTGCCTGTAGACTTTAGCTATGTATAGGACTTTAGGGACATCCCTCTTTATCTTTTGCATTAGATGTGAGTTTTTCAAAACTTTTGCCATGATTCATATCTTGCACTCTGAGATTATTTCCATTTTGTCTAGCTCCTGTATATAAAACTGGCCCTAAACAGAGATCTTCAAATAGGTGTGTGCCACAAGGAAATGTAATAAACATTAAATAAACAGTAAACATTAATTAAACATTAAATAAACAATAAACCCACTGGAGCTGTTGAACAACAGGCAGCAAGGTACGGGCATCATGTACGATAAACTTCAGTACTGAAAGCACAATTAAATATAACAATCATAAAAGATATGATGTTCCTAGTAGTCAAATATAACTTTTTTTTTTTAAATTCAATTATTGAGCCAATTCCTAAAATTCTATTATAGTCAATGGGAATGTCAGTTCCTGTGGCAACCTGACTGCTTTTTTTTGGGGGGGAGCCTAAATATCTTGCAGATTTGTTATAATCCAGAAATGGAAAATTTGTCCACAGTGCCCAAATGTTACTCTTGAAGCACTTTCTTAAAGCAATATAGAGAAGAATTAAGTAAAGGGGGAGAAAAGGGAAATATTTTATGATTATCATATTAATGATGAGCTTTAATGCATATATGTGTTAATATTTTATTATGAGGGAGCTGTAGAAAAACCCTGGAGCAAATCAAAATCATTAATTTGTTTTCTTCTCTCTTTAGCTATAGGAAAAAAATGTTAGGATTGCAAAGCAAGGCAACTTCTTCAGTGTAGGCAGTCTGCAATACTATGGCTGTATAGCAAGTTCACTTTTATGACAACAGCAGCTAATAGATGGAAATGGTATTTTGCATTTTGGAGTCACAGAATGAGCCCATTTTGCATCAGAATTTCTCAGAAGTAATCTTTTTCCAGGTACCAGCGTAACTATTGGAACTGTGAAAACAGAATTCATTGCAGTGGCGGTAGCATAGAAATGCTTTGTGTTTCAAAGTCTGTTAGCAAAACCTCAGAAGGTTTTTTTTCAGCTAATGCTGGCAGGCAGGTGGACTGCTGCTACAGGGGACGTCTGTGGATTGGGATGGGGTAGCATTGACCACGTTCAGGCACGGGTAGCGTGGGTTAATTCTCCTGTTATCGCCGCGCAGGTAACTTCGGCTGACTCACCCTTTTTCCGTGCAGCACGACACTTCGCCGGGGAAGCAGCCGTATGGCTGCGCAGCAGCTGAGGCCGTAAGAGGACTTGTCAGTACAGACAATTGAACAGATCGGACTGCTCTCGCACGAAACCTCCGCCACCTTGGTTTGCAGCTGATTTGGAAAACCACTTTATGTCAACATAGGCAAATAGGGGAGATGCAGGTAGCCTGTGTCCATTTAAAACTGTTGGCAGAGACCTGAAAGCATTTTAATGTGGATTTTTAACCTCTCCCTTTCCTGTCAAACAGTGCTGTCATCCCTGTGGACTTCAAGATACGTGTTGAGTCTCGCGGGCTTGTTCACTGTGTCTGTGTGCATGTGGTTTGGTATCTGATACAGCTTCTATGATTTCTTTGAAGCAATCCAGACAGCTGGATTGCTTCAGTTCAGAGGTTCAGAAATGAACTGTAGACTGTTGTTCCCTGCAACTTTAAAATAAAAACCCCAAACAAAACAAGATATTTTTTCCAAGCCATGGGCAATCAGGAGGAAACTTCTGGCTTGCCAGATTTTTCGCACACCTGTCCCTTCAAAGCCAGCATGTCAGATTGCAGAGAAAGGCTTTGCTACTGTTAGTTTTGTTAAACATTAATGCCGGTTTCCTCCCTTTAAGCATACAAAGGGATAGGGGTTTGACATGCACTCAGACCGTGTGTCATTTGTTGCTTGACAAGTGAAGCAGGCGGCATTCAGGAAGCACGGAGGCTACAACAGGGCGCGAGGGACTGAGAGCAGAATTCCTCTGTCTCCGTTCTGCACCCTTCCAGGAGGGAAGAGCTGCTGAGTAAGTCTGGAATAGGTAGGCTGAAGCGATCACAGTTGTGTGCTTGTCAGAGGCATGAGAGGAAGAAACTAAATAAAGCAGAAGTGAAGAACATGACGTGCCATAGCAGTGAACTCTTTAATGTCCTTTCTTATAACCAGTTTTACAGTAGATGGGTTTTCTACTCATAGGCAGGAACTGGACACCAGCCTTCTGCTTACTAAAGATAGTGATAGGAGTAGCTTTGATTTCCAGAGTGTGCAGCTCTGGTATAGGACAAGGGACTTTGTGGGACTGAAACTTGTTTTTACAGCCCCTCTCTTCCCCTCCTTCCCATACTTCTCTGGCTCTTAGACAGAACCTAATTTATCTGCATGACTAAATGCACGTTTCTTGTCTAGTCTGATGAGATTCCATTTTTTCCTCTTTAATTCTGAAAAGTGATTTTTAAGCAGTATTTGTACCCATGCATTCTGCCAGTGCTCTCTTTCACCCCAGATATGCCCCTGGATGACAGATATGAGGAATGACACCCTTTTTTCTAGCATACGTGGAGTTCATACTTTGCACATACTAAGCTAAATTTGGTTTTATTGTACAGAAGAGGTTAGTCCATTAGGGAGAGGCCATACTTATATGTAGCCTGAATATGGCTTACAACAACTGTGCTTTTCTAAACGTTGGCCAACTGCTGAGATGGAAACCCAGCGTTAAATGCAGTGCTGCTGGCACGCTTTTGTGTGTTGTGTTGATTTCGATGTCTGGTTTCAGGCTTTTTTTTTAATATGTTTTCTAAGAAATTTACTTTCTGGGGTATGATACAGCTTGAGGTTTTTTTCCACTGAATAAATAGCAGAAGTCTTACGGGTTTGTGCTTTTCAAGAAAAAATTCAGAATCGTGGGCCAAACTCTACAGGGCTCTCAGGGATGTAACTTAGGGCCAGAATCTGGACTTCAATTTGTTGCTTCAGATATTCATTAGTTGAGAGCCTATGGGTTACTGCAAGGAGTTTGTTTTTAGTTTTTATAGTCTTTAGGGAGCAAATATTTTCACAGCTGATGAGCTTATAAACATTGCTAGTTGCTTTTTCTTGTTGCCTTATACACAGATGTCGGTAACGCCTCATTTGCTCCATAACATTTTCATTTTCTTGGTGCTTTGCTTGATGCTCTCTATGTACCTTCCTGTAGGGATATGAGGTTTATTTTTGGCTCTGTCCTGAAAAGAAAGGATGGGTGATAGAAGAAACGTCTACTTGCTTTTAGTTGCTCTAAATTAAGTAAAACTTGCAATTCCTTATTACTGTGCAGCTTCACTGTTGCATGTCAGTGGTAGCAAAATGTTTTCATCCCCAGGATTATAATAAATGCAAATTCCCACATAAGATATGAAAAGTAAAAATGTATTGGCCAGCCCCTTGTAAAACCTAATAGGCCAACAGAAGAGCGTAAAACTAAATGCTCAGTTGCATAAGAAGCCAAGGCCTTGTGAGAATGAACTCTTTATAAAAGGATATATAAATCCTCCACATATTATCCTGGGCTTGAGATCCCACAGCTCTTGTAGGTGTGGTGATGAAATGTGGTCTGGGAGGCTCATTTCAGCTGGGTGAGTAATGTACATGTTTATGTTACCCTTGATCACGGTGAAGAAAGTGGTGGGGAGTGTCTATCCCTGACCTAACTCTGCTCCTGTTGACAGTTATGGTCAGTAAAAAGCAGAGAGAAGCCAATGTCTGAATCTTTTGGAAAGTTTCCTTTAGATCATGTTTTTGAATATTGGTGTGTGCAGTGCTCGAGCACTGGCTGATCGCTCTTTTGTTAATATTCAGTGAAACTGAATTAGGGCCAGATGTAGCCTTTGGTCAAGTTAAATTTGGCCTTGTCTGGACTCTTAGATAAGTAAGTATGATAGCAACAAGCACTGCAAGTCATAGACTGGCACGCTTCTTTGCCTTTTAAAAATTTTTCTTTTCTTCTTTTTCAGTTTACGTGTGTCTGCAAACAGACTGGGGAATAAATAGATCAAAGACTTTTTTCAAAGCTGTGTTCAACTAAAAAAACCCCAACAACTCTTGGCTGGCAGAGTCTTTCACATGACACTCAGCTGTGGGTATGCCCAACACATTTCCTTATTTTCCTGGCTTGTTTAGCTAAACAAAGTAGAATGAAGCACACAGTAACCAGTCAGATATAGTAACCTAATTTAATTTTCAGTGCAAATGTTATTTAGACTGAAACTTTGTTTTTTGTAAGTGTGCATTTGTGCCAGGTCAATGCCTTAAATCTTTCTATAACAGGTTTTGCATCGGTTTGCATCTTTAGGAACTTCTCTTTAGTAACTCTTAATTTATGCTGACATAAGCCAGAAGAAAATCAAACCCTGATTCATAGGTATTTGAAGAAAGTGAATGAAAAAGGATCATCAGTGAAACTGAAATAAAATTTCCTCTTAAAGTCAAGCAAAGTATTCAATTTCTTCTTAATCTGTACAAATCTATGCACACTGTAACATGTACCAAGGGTCATGTTTGTCTGTAATAGCTGGAATTTATTTTGCATTCCATAAGGTCAGAGCCACTAAAGAAAATTATGATGATAAGACAGGCCAGGGTTGTAAACCTTCAAATCTTTCCTCCTTCAGAGGCAGGATGCAGCCTCCAAAGATAAGACATGTTGTATACTCAATTAACATGTACAGGGTAGACTCTTAATGTGTATTTTATGTTATTTCACCTGTAGTTATGTTCCTTTGCTCCTCTCACCATTGTGTCCGTAAAACATAGAGTGTTTCTGTGAATGTCAGGCAGTGCAGCTGTGGTCTGTTGTAGAGGATTGGATGGGTTGTATATGATGATATGAGGGATGTAAGTTCACAACTTACTGGTCAATCATGGTAGGCAGTGGCACCTTCTGAAATGCTGTTTGTACATTCAGTCTGTCCTGATACCAAAACTGTGCTGCAAGTCTGTACTAGCTGTTTCTTCTGAACATCGAACTATCCCATATTACTTAAGCATGTATTTCTGGTATTTGAGAAAGCAGCAGTTGTCCATGTGTTTCCTTCCCTCTTTCTTGCTTTGGCACCTCCATGTGTCATTTTGCACTTGTCAACTGGTTCTTCTCTTTCCTGCTTTTCCAGGTGCTGAAAAAAAAGTCCTGTGTCTAATTCTGTTCTTGCAGTTGTTCACATTAAAGTCATGTGTTGTGAGAGATATTACTAGTGCTGCCTTCTACAAAGTCTATTACGAATGCTGGACTTGTTCTTTAAAAAACAAACAAACAAAAAAGTGTAACTTTGTTAGGAAAAACACTTTGGCCATCTTCAAGGGTCGCAATGAATGTCAACATATGGGTGAGAGACAGACAACTGTCAGGATGCAGTTGCATAACTAAGTGACTGGGAAGTTCACAGAGGAAGGTAATATCCTTTATTATGTTGGAAAAATAGTCCAAGTTTTAGGTCCAGAGATCTTTGGAGATCTAGGCAAGTGGGAATCCACTTCTCTAAGGGGCAAAAGAGAGAGGGTAAAACTTACAAAATGAAGCTAAAGATGAAGAACAAGGGTGCATTTCTGTAGTCTTATCATCGTAAGAGTAATACAGTAACAAACAAAAAGCTGTCAGACTGCTACGTCCATATTACAGAAACATGTATAAAAAGTGCCCTTCAGAGGACAAACAAGCTTTCTTAGCATCGTGTAACCTGGAGCATGCTGATTGTATGCCAGTGCTTCAGCTTTTTGCTTGCAGAGGAGAAGTTTGCAGAAAGTGGAACTGAGGTGCTGCAGTTGTCTTGACAAGAGGATGGCACCCAGCTGCTGGTCTGAGATGAGATCCCTCAGAGGCCTGAGCACTCTTTAGACAAAGTTTAAAACCAGAATTACTTCTTCTTTTCACCTGCCTCAGAAGGTCCCTATTACTTACGAACTACTGTCACAAAACATGAACTTCTCCTGTGTGGCTATCAGAGCTGGGCTGGATAAGCAGTACTCAGACAGGGCTGATGCTGAGGTTGTTATGGATTCACAGAGATAATGCAGGAGCTTCCATTCTGCTGGGATTTCATAATTTATTTTATTTATTTTTATTGTATCATATTTTATTTTCATTTTTATTTTAATGTTTACTTGATCTTATTTCCTATGCAGCGCAGTTACTCCAAAAGCAGCACAGATATTTTCAGATCTTTTCAGTCACTTTGGTGGTACGTTGTTGTGACATAATGTATTTTCTCCAGATGTCTCAGGCCTCAGACTTGCTGGATTATGATATTAATAGTTGAAATTTTGACAGAAATTAAGAATGCCTATTTCATAGCAGACAGATGGATAATGGGCTTTCAGTTTTATAACCTGCTCTTCTGGATGCTTTCTCACTGTGCTAAATAAACTACTTTACAAAACCAGAAAACTGGAAAAAGCAAATCTCTACAGAAGGACCTCACTGGGCATGGGTAGCACACTGGGGACCAGAGCTAAGGGGCTGAATCTGGAAGGAAAATGTGGATACTTGGTAGGAGAGGCAAAGAATAGATTTTTTTATTTATTCTGAAAGCAACTTCTATGAGTGGATGAGATTGAGAATGGTTGTTAAAGGTGGGATTGAGTCCTGAATTCCCATTCTTTTTCTGTCCCTATTAGGTATTTATTCTTAAGTCTATTTGATGAAGTTTTCTGTGACCTAGAAGTTAATTTCTATGTAAAGCAGGGAAAGCAGGCTTGGCTGTATTCTGGATTAGCGTGCAGCCGGGACTCGTGACTTTTTGGCTCCCAGTTCAGTTCTTTTCCCTTTGGGTATAGAGTATCTCAGTGAAGTATACAGTGACCTTGTAAGGTTTTCTGACTTGTCAGAGCAGAAAAGGGATGAACCTATTTTACAACAGCTTTTCCAAACCACGGTTCCAGACTTGGAGGTCGCCAAACCCAGAATGGCCTCAGATATGTTAAAAACTAAGCATCACAATTTATAAAAATCATGTTTAACCCTTCACAAATTGTATGCACGTAAGTGTAGAAAACTTGCAAAGCTCTGGCAGAATTAGTTCCACAGAGTTTATTGCTTTGAGATTCCAGGGCAGATAAACAAGCAAGTTGAAAAATCACCTGTGCTTTGAAAAAGCAAAGCTGAGAGCTTCCATGTGCACTGGGATTTTGAACAGTCATGTTTAGGCATGCTGCTAAAGAACAAGTTTCAAGGACTGGCAGTTCTTAAATAGACAAATAAAAGCTTGAGAATTCTGCCTGATTTAAGAAAATACTATCATTTGCTGTGTTGCCACTCTTTCTCCAACAAAATTCCCAAGATCTTAAGAAAGCAGGTGAGACTTAAACATATTGAACTATTGAACCATTTCCAGAACGTAATAAAAATAAGTAACAGTGGAGATATAACAGTGGAAATATCTATTGTTTAAATTATTATTCAGAACATGTTATGGGAAAAGAGTAACTGTGAGGGAGGCTTCCATGTTTCAACTTTGAATAATATTTTTTTTTAATGAGAAAATGAGAGATGGTCCTATGAAACCAGTGCACTGTACTTCAGTGGGAAAGAGAGAATGGTGCTCTCTGATATTTCAGTTCTTCCTTTTGATTTTTTTTTTTTTTTCCTGTGTGAAGCCAGCTTCTGATCACTCTGACAGAAGGTACAGCACAGGCTAGTCAATCTTCTGTGCTTTGGTTAGTCATTTGTATCTGAACAGAGGGGGTGAAAAAGGCTTAAACGTGGCATTGTTTAAAAGCCATCCTGCTCTTGCCTTGTAACAGAGCAGAAGACTGCCATAAATCTAGAGCAGCAGGGAATCTAGTCCTCTCAGTTTAGATAATTTCAGAATTTCCTGTTACCTTCTTCACCCTTAGAAATTTCTTGGCAAAGGCCTGTACCTAGTGCACATAGATTGATCACATTTTATTTTACAGTCATTTGTGATTGTCAGATTTTCTTGCTGTCTTTGCTTTACAGATCCAGTCTAATTCGAGTATTTAGGATCCGACTCACCAGCTTTGATTTATTTGCCCCTATTTTTGTGCAGTTGTAGAGCATAGTTGCCACTTCATGTAACTTACCTTGGTGGACTGACTCTTGAATTTCACTGGTCTAATTCAGACGTTTTGCTTCTAAGCTGTAAAACCACAGTTCAACTCCAGTCAGCTGAGTTTCTGTGTACTTCTCTTCATGAACTGACTGCAAAGACCCAGAGGTCTGGAGGGGTTTTGTACACAGGAATTTACCACACCACTCTCACGAATGAGTCCCACAATTGTTATTAACTCAGTACTTCTTGGGAGCACAGAAACTACAGCTTTTAAAAATCACACACAGAGCTTAATCTTTTATTTTGTTTCACAGTCCTAGTGGTTCATCATTTTGTAATTACTTCTGATATGGTCTCTGTTTTTATTTAAATGGAA
>VZTL01032356.1:19700-37459 GCA_013400535.1 Scopus umbretta
GACAATATGTCTTAGGGGGGGGGGGGAAATCAGAAATACAAACAGAAAAATTGGTGTATCTATTTTTGTTCTATCTTTAAACATTTTGTGATATTCATCCACTTTGATTTTATTGCCTTATTCTCTCTAAATGCTGGGACTTTTCCATCACTAGCACGTGTTCATGAGAGTGAGCCTATTTCAAACAGCCTTTTAATGCAAATTCACTTTCAAGTTTGGAAAGTATTTTTTGTCTTGTTTTTGTCACAATCCCAAAGTCAACAATAAAGGGAGGAGGTTATCTGGAATGCAGCTTTTTGGGGGATTTTGAGCCATGCTCCTGGTGGAAGCTCAAAAGTCATAAAGGGTCTGGTGGAAGAGGGGTTGTTCTCTTGCCACTTACATCATTTTCCCTTCCAAGCGAGAGGCAAGATATGACAGGTTGTACTACTTGCTTCATTACCAAGTTGAATCAGCTCAAAAACCACCTTACTACTGTGTGCCCAGCACTGGGTGTGAAAAGTTCACCTCCTTTACTCACTATCAGCTCTTATTTAGATTTAAGATAATTAACTATAATCTGTAGTTATCTACTTGAGTTATGTAGAAAATTACAATCCTGTATGCTATGCCAGAGTGCAGAATATATTGTAATAGAAAGGTTTACTGCTGAACAAGATTGGATTTCAATACAGTAGTGCAGGAGGTCCCTTTTGTCTGATCTTAATGTTCCCATAATCCTTAGTTAGGAAGAGTAACAATAACATTGATTTTAAAGTTCTTTTCTACTCCTGGTACAGTTAATACAATGAAAGAGTCAATTAATCTTCTTTGAGGTAGTATACAAGGCAGTTGCCCAAGGCTAGATGCTCATTTGTGTTTGAAAAGAAAATTTCAAAACTCAAAATTTCATCAATACATGGGATCCTCTTGGGCCATCCCAGCTAAGCAACAAAGCCATTTCGCACCAAGTACCTTGGTGATGGTTGTACCTTTGGCCCTCATGCTAACCACCTACTAACTCAGTTAGACCAGTCTGACTACCTGTATTTGTCCCCTGAATATTCACTGTTGCTGCCTTACAGTAATGCCTTGCTGAGTGCTTTGCAGCAAGCACTATTACTGCCTTTCTGTCTCCACTGGTGAGGACGTAACGAGGGCTGAGGAAATGAAAGGAAATGGCACAGTGTCACAAGCAAATGATGCTGAATCTTTGCTTCTCTCTCCAGTGGTTTGCTTCATAACTCATCTCAAAATGTAACCAAACCACTAACTAGTAGCTTTTGATAGCTGAAAGTGGACTTTGCGTAGCTCTTTGGAGGAAAGCGTAGAGGAAATTATTCCTAGTTGTTGCATGGAGAGAGGAAGAGGGAATTTTTTGGGAAGAGTCCCTCAACCATGCTTCAGTCAAAGTCATTAAGGTTTTTTCGTCGTCTTCAAATTACTCTGCTTTTTTGCACCTGAAGAGGCATGAATGGAAGATTACTGTACTGCAGTAGTGTGTTCAGTTTTTGTTTACACAAGTATTGATTCGTACCAGGAGCTTTCACAAGCATGTGTCTGACAGAGGCAGAAGAGTGCTTTTCTGTTTGTTTGCTGGGTGATTTCCTGGCAGGGGTGCCCTTAGGGTGGTATGAAACTGTACGAGTTACAAGGAGCTCTTGGTACTGAACCTTGTAAAAAGTTCTTGTTTTGTCCATGTTATAGAAGTTATGACAGAAATACGGTTCTGATTTGAGCTTCTGTTGGTCTCCACACATTTTCTTTTGTCTGCCTACAGTGTCAAATGAAGTGGAAGTTCAATGGAAATGAATACCATGGCAAGCCATTGTATCCGTTCTCAGTAGTGGTGCATCAAAATGTGCACGGTGCACTTGGTTCCCGTTAACAGATGAGCAGGGAGTGCTTCCTTCTCACTTTGCCTTGCTCTGGGAGGGGTGGATCCCAGTATTCACACTCACGCTGACCTGCACCAAGTAGGAGCTGTTCCTCACTCAAGAGACCTTTCTGTGCTGCTGAACCACTCTGGTACAGTCTGACCATACAAGGTTCTGCTTTCAGGTGGACATCGTCCTGCCTCTTGCTCAATTCAAAAAAATATGCACCCTCATCTCTGTTTCTCCATCTTGAGTTATGGGTAGAAGTCAGGTCTGAACCCATAATACAGTCCAGTTTTAGTCTGAATACAAACATGCAAGTACAGCTTTTTAATGTGGCGAGAAGTTACACCTGCATGGGAGAAAATACCCTTTTGAAAATCCAAGGATCCAATAAGTTATATCTTTTTCTCTGAGTTTCTTATTTCACTTGCCTTTCAACTATTTGGAGTCTTATGCTGGTTGAAGATCTGGACATAGATAAGCTCATCTAGGCACACAATAAAATCCCCAGGATTTAGAGGTTTTTCAACATTCAGTTATAAAGACAATTTCAGTTTTTCGTCCTGAAGTCTGAACAAATCCATTTTTTTTCTCAGTAGCCAAAAAAACCTAACAAGATGCCAGAAAGGCGTGGGCTTTACCATTGTTTCTAAGGGAATGGTAACAATGGATACCTGAATTAGTGCTTCAAATGATCATTTTTGTGCAACCTTTTGCTTGAGAGAGAGGTTCTTTAAATAAATAAATTATTATCATAATTAATCATAAAATGTTATTAATTTGTAGTGTCATATGAAATAATTTGAAAGTTGGTAGCGGAGCATTTCTTAGCATTATCTCTTACAAATTTCCCGAGACTTTTGTAGTTACATCCTCAATTACCTGAAATCAGGACATCTTTGGTGTCCATATTGGAGCCCTGTTGATCTCAGGATCCAGCTGAAGATGGATGTTCTAACAATATAGTGTGGTTTTTTACATCTTTGTTGAGAAACATACTGTATACTCAATTACTGAGAAAATTATGTTGTTGGTTTTTTTAAATTAGTTTTGCTGCTCTTGCAAGGAGAGATTTCTGTTGCTTTTGGTTCAGACCTCTTTAAAAGTTGGCTAGAGCAGCAAGAAGTCTCTAGTCTTGTGTGCCAGGCCAAGTCTGCTCAATACACAAACTGACACACTTGCGGTCACAGCTGATTCTGATGTTGTTATCATTACTCTGAAACAGGTTAGGTTGTCCTGATGAAATGGCACAATGCTCTGGGAAAAATCAGGGATAAGAAGAAAACCTAAATAAAATACTAAGAAAGCAATATTTTCATAGCAAAAGGGGGGACAAAAGTCCTAAGGAATAAAAGCAGCGCTATGTGACTGCATGATCTCACCAAACATCAGTGTTACTGTGAAATGATGGTATCTCATCAACGGGAGCCTGGAAAGACCCAGTACCTTTTTGTCAACAAGCTTCTTGCTCTTTTTTTCAGTAAATGAGCTCCCAAGCATGAGCATGTTGAAGTGGGAAATTCCCTGGATCAGAGCGCCAAAAACTGTCTTATTATTCTGTAAGTAGTGGTTTAAGCAGGGCAGACAGGATTTGCAAAACTAAGAGATCGCTGAGCAGCTTCTGCCAACTTGTCTCTCCTCAGCACAGGATGATCTGTGGAGTCACTCCTGACACTTCAGGAGAGCTGGAACAGTGCTGTGAAGTCTGAGCTGCTTAGCTCAGCGGTCAGAGCAGGGCAGCGGGAGTTGAGAGTCCTGTAACTCTTTCAAGGCAAGACACTTAACCACCCTCCAGTCACCTTTAGTACCTGGTCTGAAATACAACTTGATGTTGTTATTAGGGTTTATAAAAAGTATATGGATCATGGATGCAAACTTCTCGGTAAATGCACGTTCTTATTATTCACTGTACTCTGACTTCCAAAAGATATACAAAGGCAGCTCTTTGGCCACCATTCTGGCTGCCTCCTCTTGTTGGAAACTATCTCATGACGTTTTGGGAGTTGTCTGCTCTCTGTTTGGCATTCATTTCTCTTTTCTGGAGTTAATACTTGGCAATGGAAGCAGGCAGGAGCTGTGTATCAGCTGGATCAAAAGGCCAGGCTCATTGTTTTTGGTACTACTTTAGAATTGCTCACTTTTAGAGTTGTCTCCAAGAATTAAATTCTCCTCCTTCTACACACAGCCAAGTGTTAGTACCCACATTTTGCAGGTAGGGAAAGATTAGTGTCCTGTCCAAAATCGGAGATTTTCTGACTTTTGGGTCAGATATAGGGTGAAGGCTCAGGCATTTATGGCACCAAGAACCAGGCCTTTTCTGTCACCATAGATCTTTAGTACATATCTGCCTTGCTAGAGGCCTCACAAAGAGGGCAGGAATTCAGTTTTTGCCTCTTCTGCTTTGTGATAAGTAGGGTGCAAATTATCTCAAAGCAATGTGGCAAATGATTCTGTTCTCGGCACAGATGAGATACAGCTCCACTATTATCCACGGGTGTTCATTGGTATTGGTGAAAGGAGATGCTTGTTGATACTAGCTTTTATTAGAGAAAATGATATAAATACATACATTGATCCATGGAAACCATACCTTTATTTGAGAGCTGGCCTGGAGAATTACAATTTTTGTAAATGAAACATTTTTTCTATATTTGGGTGAGAAAAAGAGAAACTGGAGAGAAGAGACTGAATCAGAATTTAAAATTCAGTTGTATCTAGAGTTCAAAATCCTACAAGATGTCACTGAAATTATCAGGTTTCTCCTACTGTGGGTAATTCTGCTGATTTCTCGGGGAACAACTCAGAGCAGCAAAGCTAAGCATGGTCTAGAGGGCTGGAAACCACCGCTCGGATTCTGTCTACTCCTGTTACTGTGCTGCAACAAGTCCCACCAGGAAGGTAGTTTCAGGGTCTTGACCTGTTTACAAGACATTGTGGGCTCCTTGGCAGGCAGTTTGCATTTGAGTCTGCAATTCACTGCTGACTTGCCAGTGGTTTGAGAGCTGCTCAGCTAAAGGCTGCCTGTTGGAAGAATACCCTTATCAAATAGGGAATCGGAGCAATTTATTCCAATGTGATCTGTGAAATGCTGATATTCTCAAAGAAATATCATTGCCCAGAAAGAAGATGCTGTTCAAGTAAACTTGTTAAGAAATCTAAATTTGATTCCATAATTTTTATTTATGCTGTTTATATGTAATATCTTGAAAGTGTATGTAATGATGTGCTTTGTAAGGTGCTGCATGTATTATTGTGTATGTAGAAAACATCAATAAAAATATTTTGCTTTACAATCTTTTGCTGGAAGATTGCAATTTTTTTAATTATTCATCTCTGTTTAATAGTACTAGTTTTAAAGCCTGTGGAACTATTATACCTTGAAGAGAATATTCTTCTAATGGAAGTAGGTTTCTTGAGGAAGGACCATTTTATTATCCACTGATCAGCTTTAGGACTATTTCTTTTTTTTTTTTTCGTTCTGTTACTTGCCACTGTCCTTTAGAGAACATGTGCCTGAAGCTGTATGGATAAAGCTTTGTTTCTCTTACTTGTTGAATTAGTCTTATAGCTTCTATCTGGATTATTTAAATTCACAGTATAATGCAATGTAAAACAGAATCTTTTTCTTAACTGTGGTATCCCAAATACTTAACAGCATATACCTCCAGAGGGCCTGTTGCTCTGCAGCCCCAGTCTTGCACAGTGGGAGTGAGTGGGAATTTTGCAACTGAATTCAGGGGTTTTGAATTGAAATGTTTTGCAACTTTTGCAGGTTATGCAAGTCATGCTTTTCCCCTTTTCCTCCTCTCCTGATGAGTGGACAAACCTTTTCCTGACAGTGAAAACAACTGAAAAGACTTTTCTTAGAGTGTAAGGAGATGAAGGACTATGCCTATGGTATTTTCAATATAGTGAGTCAGAGGCAGAGAGAGGATTGTCAGCACATCCTTCACCTCTGCTGTCCCATTGCTGGCACTACCCCAGTCATTTTGTATTTTATTCTTGCTATTGTCAATAGTGATTATCATTTAGAATCTAATAAATAAGTTTTAACATGCTAAAGCATTCCACATGGCTTCTTCGTAGGGTCTGTTCCTATCCCCTAGCTGAATCCTGACAGTGGATTTATCTAACAAGCAGCTTCAAAGGCTGCAGTGGAGGCTGTA
Source organism: Scopus umbretta (assembly GCA_013400535.1). Taxonomy (NCBI): domain Eukaryota; kingdom Metazoa; phylum Chordata; class Aves; order Pelecaniformes; family Scopidae; genus Scopus; species Scopus umbretta. The sequence goes on from VZTL01032356.1 coordinate 25,726, forward strand.
GTCTTCATATGTAAAATACACTTCCACCACGTGATACCTGTTTCATTGAGAGAAATGTCAGTGCAGCTCTGGAGCAGGCCTGCATGACATACAGGAATTGGGAGACCAGGATCTCAAGGAGCGTTAAGAATAACATAAGATTTTGACTTTGTGGTATTAAACTGAAGAGATCGACATGAGACAGACAAGAATAACGAAGAATCAGGACACCCCACCAAGTCTGAGGAGGCTGTTTTAGATTGCATCTTCAGGCACTCTAAAGGTGTGTAGGACAAGGCAATTCTAGGTAATTCACTATGAACTCTATGCTGCAACAACCAGCCAAAACCACCACTGTCACCTGCCTTTGATCTTGAGATCTCTTAAGACACCTGTGTGAAGCTGTATAGAATAGCAGGAAATTTAACTTCTAGCATGAAGAGAGTGTATTCTGACATTGCATCCTTTCTGTCCTGAAATGAGGAAGCTTTAAGCAGTTGTTGGTGGAGTATTTGCCATTGTCTTTGGTGTGAGAGCTCTCTTTCCTATGGGCACATTTATTTTTCAAAACGATGAAGAAACAGAAATCACCAAGTAGTGCAACTTCTGTGCCAAAAAAGCTTGATTATCCCAGGACTCTGAAAAAGATATAAAGTTCCTTTTTGTGATAATTTGATCATTGTCCTTTTCTGACAGAACTTTCCTCTTTTGTGATACTTCCCAGCTTTGCTTGCAAAGTATCCACTGTAGGAAACCAGGATGAAATCTAGTAATTTGGTTTGGGGATGTGTTTGAAAGAGAAGAAAATATCTCCTGTGTCAAAGTCAATTTTTCAGAAATTGCCTCAGTGCTCTGGACTTTTGGATTAATGCAGAGAACTTGGCACCTGTGCCTGTAGGTATTGGCTAGCTGTTGGGGAGAAAACCACACAGCAGCTGGGATCTACTGAATCTTTTCTCCTTTGCTATAGCAGAGACATTTGTTCCCATGATTTCTTTTGGTCAAATAGTTCTTCCATTTGCTTTTATGTGTACAGGATGGTTTATAAAGAAAACCCAACTTGTTGTCCACAATCTTCATAGAACAGGAACTTGCATATGCAAGGCATTACTTTTGGATCTTTCCTTTTCTTTCCATACTGTTTGGAACAGAAAAGTTGCTAGGGCAAAATGCCGAAGGAGTCGTGATTATTTCTGCTATGATTTGTTTGTATGTATATATTGTGGCAGAGTAGTAAAACCCCTTTTTTTGACATGATTTTGGCTTAATTTTCTTATTGCTGGCTCATTGGTGATGAGCCAGCTGATTAATGAGTTGTTTAATTTCCTTTTGTCTTTTTGTTCTTAAAAATTTTTGCAACAATGTACAAAACCCCAGTAACAATGGCTGATTTTGCAAACCATGGCAAAAATTTGTTCTGGGGGTTTTTACCAGGGTAACACTGAGATGTTTCTGTATAGTTTATATCCTTCAACATGTGCTGTGGGCAGATCAATATTTTTTTTCAGTCTGTAATACTTTTTTGATATGAAATTACTTCTGTTCTCTTTGATAAGGAGAACTTAATCTGTTGGCCACAACATCAGGCCAAGGACAAAACAGGTCTTCCTTTTGCTGTTTTATTTAGTTTACTGTATACATTTTTTGGGGGATTTGAAGTGCTGTGGCTAAAATACTGCAGCAGCTGACCATGGAGGTACTTCGCTTCAGGTGTTATGAATTAAAAACTGGCCACTCTTTAACTTGGTTTGCTCACTGCAACCAATGAGTAAACTGTGCTCCTTGTTGGTCAGTCTTTCCCATTTTTGTTGCAGTGGGGACCTTCTCCCTGTCAATCCCCTTTTCCTGCAGAGGGAGTCAATCTGGGAGGCCAGGGAGCTTATTCTGCTGAAGGTGGTAGATGCATTCAAGGCAATAGTTTACCGTGAGAATCTCAGCTGTCTTTAAACTTGTCAGGAAACTTGGAAAAGCTGAGGGTCAAATAGAGGTGAGAAAACTGGCTTTCTATGTGCTGAATGCTGTGCTCATCAGCTCATCACTGACATCACTTAATTGCTGCCATCCCCTGCCCCTGACTCTGTGGCTGAATGGTATTTGGTGTCTTAGTGATGCTTTGGGGTAGTTTTACAGTGTGCAGACATCCTCTGCTTTACCTGCAGCTGGAAGACATTTGGCAAATAACTCTAGTTTCCCCAAGGACTTGATTTTTATTTTTTTCTGCTTCTAGGTGTCAGTCTGTCTCTCCACCACCTCTTTTGTCCCCGCGAAGAAGCCCAGCCTACCCCCTCAGCGACAGTGAGGACTCTTGCCGCTCTACTCGACTCACCAAAGTCTCCAACTCCAGACTGTGCCTCAAGGACTGGAGCAGCCGCACGTCTACGCTGCGAAGCACCTCCACAAGCCCATCAGACACCGACTCCCCAAGCCACCCTTTCAAAGCCATCAGTGTGGGTGCTTTGGATAAAAGGCTGTCTGTGTTCAAGGCCGAGGACGAAAAGGAGAGTCCAAAGGAGGCTCAAGATGGCGAAGCAATAGGGAGCCATCCACTCGCTCGGAGCACTCTGTCCTTGGGCACTGCCACCAACTTGAGGAACCTCTCCCTCAGCCGGGCAAGTGTCCGCTCCCAGGCACTGGACATCAGGCAGAAGATCACAGAATGGGAGTGCCGCCGGGAGCTGTCCCCCAGGATAAGCGTGTGTGTGGACAAGAGGGATGCTGGGGAGAGGTCGGGCAGTGAGAGCTGTCCCAGCGTGCTGACCTCTCCCTGCAGCGAGAAGACATTCGATTTCAAAGGGCTCAGAAGAATGAGCCGAACATTTTCTGAGTGCTCTTACCCGGAAACGGAGGAGGAGGAACTGCTGGACAGGGATTCCTGCCATCGATTTGAAAAGAGACCAGGCAGGAGCGAGCCTCCTTCTGCTGCTTTCCTCAAGGGCCACGTGAGGAAAGAGTCCTCTGCCGTGCTCAACAGAATACAGAAGATTGAGCAGGCACTGAAAGAGCAGCCCGGCAGAGGCCTCCCCCAGTTACCCAGTAGCTGTTACAGTGTTGACAAAGGGAGGAAAAAGTCTGTGACTCTGAGTACTGTGGAGGGACTGAGTGAAACCCTAAGTGATAGCAAAGGAGGGAATGTTATTTTGGGGAGTGAACCAGAAACACCTACTGAGGCTGAGAAAAGTGGTAAGACCAAGCAGGGGGTTACTGCAAACTCGGCTGGCCCTAAACTGCTCCTCGAAAGCCCGGCTAACACCGTGGTGAATCCTGTCCCCAAGCCCAAGCGCACCTTTGAATATGAAGCAGACAAAAACCACAAAAGTAAACCAAGCAATGGCCTACCTCCATCTCCTACACCTGCTGCTCCTCCTCCTCTCCCATCCACCCCTGCACCCCCTGTGACCAGAAGGCAGAAGAAAGAGTCGCGCTTTCACAGAAAATCTCAGAATAGGTAAAATTCAAGGAAATGTCTTGTGCTCAATCTTCAAATAAATAAACGTGCTGTATTTTTTTTTAGTAACAGTATTTTAAATTCTCCCTCTGATGCAATGCTTTTGACCTGAGAAATGCTAGAAATTGTGTGCAAGACAAGTATTTTTTCCTCTGGACTGCACTGATGGGATGCACTGGTACAATACATTTACGTGGCTACAGTTGTGGAGTTCTCCAACCTGCATTCCTCGATCCCCGGAAAAGACTCTAGGTCATGTGTGCTAAAGGTTATCTCGCTCATTTTGGCACATAAGCCGTTACCTGAGATTTTTAAAGGAGCATAATTTCATTATCCTCTTGTAGCAGGGCCATAGCTGTCATAGTCCTGGCTGCCTGTTCACTGCAAAACACACCTGCAGAGGGTTTGTGTTTCCAAAGCTTGTTACCACAGCAGTTGTGTCAGTTTTATGCGATGTTGATGATTTTATTTAATGCAGTGCTTAGAAATGTTGACCTAAGTTACTAACAATAGCTGTAGAGGATTAATGCTGAGAAAATTGTTTTAGCACAGAAAGGCCTTTGTATCCTTCCTGAGTTAATGATGAGCAGAGTATACAGCTATGTTTCCCCAGCAGTCTGTGGAGCTCGGCTTGTTTTAATTACATGATTCCCCTTGACTTTTTGGAAATGGTGCAACTCATTCTGTTCACTGCTTAGAAAATTGTAGGCATAGTTGCTGTCAAGCGTTCAGAGTATGGCATTTTTTAACAAGTTCACCTATCTGTGCATGTGTTTGATACACACACACACACACTCTTGGTATTTAGTGATGAGCTTTGCAAATAACTGCTAAACAGCATCTCAGATGCACACTGTCAATTTAGTATGTGGTGCTTGATGTTGGCTCAATTAATTAGAAGTCTATGTCAGCACAACCTGACCTGAAGTACACTGAGGCAGGAAAAGGAGGAGCCTTCAGATCCTGTTCTTTAATTTCAAGAGACACCTGCTTCTGAAATGGATCAAACAGCTCTGCTGCTGCACATTGTTTCTCTGAGAAAGGTGGCGGGGGGCAGAAATGTGGCAAGCCAAGCTCTGATTAGCAGTGCTTATCTTTGAGTTCTGGCAATAATCTCAGTTAGAGGAGGTAAATCTAGATTTTAACAAGAATTTGTTAGCTGACCTCTGTTCAGCACAGCATTTCCAATGTACAGCAGACAAACAATAATTTTTGAATGTTGTGCTATAAATGATAGCCTTTATCAGAAAATTAAGGGGCAAGTGGTAAAATTGTCCATGTGGTGGGTGGCAGAGAGGAATGAACAACAGATTATTCTTGCACGGAATCACTGTGTGCAGCTAAGTGATTAAAGTCAGTCTCTGAGTACACACTCACACTGAGTTTCAGACCATACAAGTCATCTGAGAACCACAGTATTTTGTTACAATGAGTTTGTGAGATAAAGTTTTGAAGCTTCTATCAGGAAGAGGTACAATTCATGCTGGCACCTACTGTTCTGGCAGTTCAGTCCCCTGTCATAGTGGAGTTAGACAACAGCACGGTTCAGCAATGGAGCCTTAGTCCTGGGTGGGACTAGTAGATACAAGCCCCAAATAAAAGCAATATTTATAAATTTAAGTTGTGATCAGTGGAATATAAGTTGTAGTATTTGCGGTGTTGTTATGTCTACCTGATGATTCTTGCAAATCAGTTTGACGTACAGGGTGGGTTTCCATTTGCTTGTAACAGCTTTACCCTATTGTAGTTTAGTGATTTCTCTGGACTTACCTCTGATTAATGATGATCTAAGTAATATTAAATCAATGTCCCAACATCCCAGGTTTGCTGGCTGACTTCAAGGCTGGGTGGAAATCCTTTATAAAATCTTAACTTTATTGTCTTTGCTACTGTCCTTCCTTTAATGATAGTAAGGAGAATTCCAACATTTACGAAGAGCTTGAGACCATACAAGTCATCTCAGAATGAGAGTATTTTGTTGGTATTAGTTATTGAAATCTCAGTCTCTAAACCGTTCTTTTTTTGAGAACATACAGCTTGAAACCGTTTCAGACTGAACATACATGTAGTCTGCACTCACTGGAGTGTCATGAGAATGGACAGTGGTTATTTATTCTTCTAATTTTTTGGTTGAAAACACTGGTTTTCTTTGTTGTGGCTAATTCAACATTATAGTAAAATGGAGGAAGTCTCTCATACTTCCCTGCTAGCATACAGTCAGTCTGTATTCAGAGGACTCTGCCATCGTAGCTTCTACATTTCAGATTGATGTGAGCTGGATGTTCCCTAGCAGTTGGAGAGCACAGGAGAAGAGTGTCACAGCACAGGAGAAGAGTGTCACAGGATAGGCTCAGGACAGATGGACCACACCTGAGTGCTGGTCCACAAAACCATTCCTGTGGTCCTATGCAGTGTTACTGCATCATAGCGTTGCCTTGAAATCTGTAAGGGTTGGATATTTAACTACTTTAGAAGGTCTCATTTCATACACAAGTATGTCTTCAGCGCCTAAGCATCTTTTATAACTCCCAGTAGGTGTGGAGGAGCGGATGTCTGGATCTGAAATGCACGGCTAGTTTCTACCACGATCCTGATGTGCATAACATGGACCTGGATATTCTTAAGTTTAGGGAAAGGAGTGAGAGTGGGCTCCTAAGCCTGCCTCAGATCCATAAGTCTGCTCCAGCAGACAAATAGGAAACGCTCTTGTCAAATGCAGTGTCTGTGCGATAGTCGCTGTATTGCCTGTAGGGATACTCTTGAGCCAATTCACAAGCTGAAGTGTGTCTCGGGAGACACATCTAGTTTGGGTATCAATGAGTAAAGTACGGCCACCGGCACAGCCTCTGCATGCCTTACAGCACCTGTAAGCTGTAACCTGAGCCCATTTTTCACATTATTTCATCCTCAGCCTGAAATGAGTCAAATGAATGCTAGCCCCTGTACAGCTGGCAATGCAAACCATGAGCCTCCCAACTTCAGTGTAGATGTTGCCTCAGAGAACAAGTGCTGGGCAAACTGGAGAATGCGGAGGGCTTGGGCTCCTCTTCAACCAGAGCTGCTTGGCAGCACTGGGACAGATGTGGGTGAGAGGCAGTGAATTGCCTCTCCTTTGAGTACCCGAGTGGGAGACAGCTGCCCCTCTACCTTCCTGTCAGAAAACCTGAACCTTCAGGCCCCCAGCCATTAGCCTGGGCTGCTCGTCTACCCCAGAGAGCCTTAACTTCCTCCATACTTTGTCCTTTGCTTCCAGTGCTTGATGCAGGGTGTGCAAGGGAAATGGCTGACTTTCACACAAGTCTGCCTTTGGCATTTGTACACTGACCTTTATGCGGGAACATATCTGGAGGTTCAAGACGTGTGAGTGTTTTCAAACCAAGAGCTACGTCTCCCATAGCAACCAGTGGAGGAATGCTTTCCAGAGAATATCTTTTTCTTGAGGAGAGATGGCCACATGTTTCTGGGGCTCCTGGCAAGAGCAAAGCAATTTCTAATCTGAGGACTGTGCTGCTAACCTACTTGGTAACCTTTGAAAAATTCACATACTTTCTTGGTATTTTCTCTTTGTCTTCATAATGGGGATAACAATACTTCGGTCCTCGTAAAAGTGTCACAGATTGCTGTACTAAAGACTGCAGTGAGTACAGGACTTGAGGTCTTCTAAAAGTTAGTCCTTAAAATATGATGTGTGATTATTATTTTTTTTTTGTTGGTCATTTTATATCTATTTCTTAGCAAACAAATGCTCAGCTAAGTGTTTGAGTCATTTTGCATTCTAGTTACTAAATACTTACTGTTTTAAATTTTAGAAAATCCTTTGAGTTTGAGGATGCTTCAAGTCTGCAATCCCTGTATCCTCCCTCCCCAACTGAAAATGGGACTGAGAGCCAGCATAAATTTGGATCCAAGAGCACTTTAGAAGAAAATGCCTATGAAGACATTGTTGGTAAGAACCTGTTGCAGTACATGGGCTCGCAGTGGGATGTTGAGGAGTTGTAGTCAGACCATGTATCACTGAAGACATGCCCTGTGCAAGAATGTTCAGTGCGCTCAGTAGGGAGAGATTAAATGGAAAGTAAATGAGTTTGATGCATCAGTGCAAACGTAACTCTCAGTCTGCATGCAGGAGGTCTTGATTCCTTTGGACTTCATCAGGTGGTATTGGAAACAGACTGGTCAGCTTTTTGCCATGCTTTTCAAGACCAAATCTTTTTATCAAGGCCTTGGCTTGAAGCCTTGAGTGGTATAAAAATGTAAAGAACTGAACTTGAGATAGTGTTTACAGAACTATCCAATAGCAAGGTTAACCTCACAGGCCTTGTGTGGTCAGCTCGAGCACGGACTGCCCCAAAGCAGTTGTTTGTAGCACTGTTCCTGGTCTCCCCTAAGGCCCAGTTGCTGGTTAAAGAAAAATTAATTTCCTTTAGCTATACAGCCATCAGGAATGCACAACAAAAGTACTGTTTTGATTAAGCTTCACAAGAAAAACATGTTTCTTTTGGTCTTAGAAGGAAATGTGTGGCCTATGCATACATTCTTTTAACATCAAAAAAGTTGTTATAATTACTGAAAATTGGGCAGCCCTTCAGAGCACAGATTTTCCACACAACTGATGAATATCTGCATTGTTTTTAACTCTTTCAGTTTTGTATTATTACAACAGATACAAAGGGTACTTCATTTTACTTTGGACAATGAATCTTTATCTACTGAAAACTGGAGGGCTACCAAGATAGTCAGGGGCCCTAGAGCACATGTCCTCCGAAGAGATACTGACAAGCTGGGCTTGTTTAGTCTGGTAAAAAGACCAGAGTCACTCTAATAGTGCTTACAAATGTTTGAAGGGCAAAGAAAGTCAGTAGAACAAAACTCTTCCTGATTGTGTCAATTGATACAACAAGGAACAGTGGCCACAAATTGCAGCTTGGAGCTCTTTGTCCTTATACCCAAATTCTGTCTCTGGCTTGTCAGCCTTGGTGAAAACAAGAATTTACTCTTTCTATTTTCAGCTATAATCTCTCTCTATGCCATTCAAAAAAATGCTTTCAGAACACAAAACAAGCTGCTGTTCAGTGTCTGTTAATAAAAATGAGAGCTTATGTAGATACTAAAAAGTTTTTGTCTGTGGAGAGCGTCCTTATACATTATTCAGCCTCTATGAACAGTCAGACCACCATGCAATTCACACTTGAAAATGTATTGTGCATTAATTACAGTGCTCATCTTTGCTCAGGACCTGTCAACATGCTGTCAGATGTTAGGTGGTAATGCTTCTTTTCCTTGCTTTGCTTTGCTAAATATCAAAATAAAGCATGCAGGACTGGTAAGAAGCTTTCTTCAAATGAGAAGAAATCTTGTGTTCAGTAAAACAAAATCATAATGGGCTCTTCCAGCTCATGGCAACTATAAGCCAGCTCCCTGCAGACTATAATTTGGGCATTTTGGCAGGGCAGTGGGAAGAGAATGCAAAATTTCAGATCTGTGGACAAACACAGAACCTCATTGTTTTGTACTGCTTTTTAACAACCTCTTTCCAAAGCACTTCATTCAATACAGGCAGTGCGGGGGGAATACCAAATCAGTATAATTCTTATAAACTGTCAAGCATGATTAAAGACAACCCAAAGTAGTTTGATCTCCAGCTTTAAAGAAATTATCGTAGTTTTGTGTATCACATCTGTGTAATTTATACCAGTAGTGCTAGACCCCAGTCTCTAAGTAGCACTTTTGTACTCATGCAATCCAGGTGTCTGTAAGAGTGAGTTTATTTTACGGATTTACATCTGCTTCAAAGCTATAAAGGACTCTGTCACTGCTACTTTGGGTTTTCTTTGCAAACAGCTGCCCTACAGGTGGTGGTAGATTTTCTGTCTCTACCTGGTTGAACCTCCTGCCTCCCTAAAAGCTTGTAGGTAGTTAAAACATTGTCACTGTAGTAATAAACTTACTAAAGTGTTGCCCCCCCACCCCCTTGTAGAATTAAAACTTTTAATGCAAGTAAATGTTAAAACACACACAAAAAAAGGCTGTGAATCTTGAGCAGCTATCTAAGCACTGTACTGTGAGACAGAATCATAAAAAAAATCATGTTTGAAGGGACTCTGGAGTCAGCTGGTCCAACCTCTGCTCAAAGCAGGGCTAGTTTCAAAGTTAGATCAGGTTGTTCAGGGTTACGTCTGGTTGAGTTTTCAAAATGTCTTAGGAGGATGGTTCCACTGCCTCAGTGTGCAGCCCGCTCCACTGCTTAACCTCTACTGTGAAGAATTTTTTCTTGATATCACTGTGAAGGAACTTTTCTTTCTATTCAGTCAGAATTCTCCTTGTTGCTATTTGTGACCATTGTCTTTCATCCTTTCACTGTGCACCTCCAAGAAATGTCTGGCTCTGCCTTTTCCATAACCCCTTCTAGGTAGTGGAAGACAGCAGTTGGGTTCCCCGCCCAGACTTCTCTAGGCTAAACAGTCCCAGTACTCTCAGCCTTTTCTCATTTATGTTGTGTGCTCCAGCCCTCAACCATCGTAACAGCCTTGTTCTGGACTATCTCCAGCCTGTTGAAGTCTCTCTGGTACAGTGAATACTCCAGATGCAGCCTTGCAAGGGCCAAATAGAGGGGAATTACCACTTCCCGTGACTTGCTGGCCACACTCTAGCTAATGTAGGCCAAGGTGTGGTTGGCCTTCCTTGCCCTGGCATGTACTGTCGCAGGGTTATTCTGACCCACATGTGGGACTGTATTTGTCTTTCCTAAACTTCCCAAAGTTCCTGTTGAGCAGTTTCTTCAGTTTGCTGAGGTCCCCCAGGACAGAAGCCCAGCTCTTCTCTCTGTCATCACGTCGCCCAGCCTTGTGCCCCTCAGCAGGATGTCTCTCCCTCATTGGAAAGCAGAGGAGAGCTGTGGATAAGTTGTGAATTATTAAGAGGGTATCTTCTAAAAAGCATATTTAATGTTAGATATCTACAAGATACTGTGTGGGGTACTGAGTGGTCTCAGCTTCTAAGCATGTAAATGCTAGGACTAGTCTCATTGTTTTTTTGGTTGCTACCTGACCTCCTCATGTGATGCATATGCATACTAAACCTTTGTGTTTTTCCTGGTGCCCTTACACTGTTTCCTTCTTTAATGACCAAGATGGTGATGAACTGCTATGGCTAATTTGTGTTATTCTGAGAGCTGACTTAAAAAAAAAAATTGAAATCTAGTGACATCATGAACCAGATGCTTTCTTTAATTTTGTAATATTTTGTGCACTTTAATAGATGAAATAGCTGCATGTTAAGTTCAAGACAGGTATTGGATTGGAACATAATGATCCATTCTGCATTAATCAAAAAGCAGTTGTATAAAGGCGTGCACATTCCTAATATTAATCAGAGCTGTATTCCATGTGCAAGGAACCATGTGGACTTCATTCATCTGTTGTACTAGCACTCACAGGAATGTGGCAGTCATAGTAAACTTAACATTGTTTTGCTTCTTGTGGTTTTGAATGAGTCTTTAATCAGACCAAAACTGATGTGGCTTTATGAATCCAGTTGGGGAAACCATGCTTGGCTTTGTGCGAATTCAAGAAACTATCATAGTATTAAGAGACGTCTGAGATGGTTGCTTCTGCTGTGTTTGTGGACAACAGTATTTCCTGTCATATGTACCATACGGTTTCAGTTTTCCAGTCTGTTTCCCTAAATGCAGTTGAGATATTTGAATATTGTTATTCAAGGTCTAGTGTCTCTGAGGAATTTTTCACCTGACATCTAGAAGAAAGCACTTGTTATCTTCACCAAAAAAAGTTGAATGAGTAAAGTGAAGGCAAGGTTAAGGGTGCAATATTAAGTTTAACTTGAGAAAACCTCGTAAAAACATGTAAATTATAGTTTGTGTTTGTAATAGAAATTGCACTTACAATTCAGAAATGAAATATAGTGGAAGAAATCTTTGACAAGGCAAACCTTACTCTGTAACTCCTCAGAGTGCTGGACAAGGGAGAACAGGTGGAGATTTCCTCTAAGAGGACACTACATAGATGTGTAGGAAGCCCATTGCTCAGCTGGGCTGTGTGTTGCATCATAGATTGAGAATGTTTAATTTGATGTCTGTGAAGCTCTCGGTCAGCAGAGTCAGTTTCAGATCGGCTTTAAATAAAAGGTGATAGTTAAATTGTGTGGAAAATCTGGAGCAGGAAATGTGAGAAAAGGAGGCAAACAGCAGAACTGAAACAGTTGAAGAAGCAGCTGCTGACAGCTACTGTGTCTGCTTTGACAGCTAGAGCTGAAGCAATCTAGGAAGTAAAGTAATGCCCCAGAAACATGGCT